>JAJJMC010028279.1:435852-449559 GCA_023531435.1 Papaver californicum
ATTTCTTTTACAATCCTAAAAGTGCATATACCCTATACTGATATTTGTTTATGTTTATTTCAGTAAACATAACATGTTTATGATTGTATCTTTATCATTGCAGATTACATATACTATATTTTATGTTTATTTTTTAGAAGTGCATATTGTTTATCCTATAGTGATTCTACTTAGGTACTACATAAAAAATCAAAGTACAGTTGCTCTGCACTGTATAAAAAATCAAAGTACAGTTGTTCTGCACTATTTAAAAAATCAAAGTATAGTTTACGTACACTGCTTGAAAACTCAAAGTACAATTGATCTGCTTAAAAATTCAGAGTATAGTTGATCTGCACTGCTTGAAAAATCATAGTATAGTTGATATGCACTGCTTAAAAAGTCAGAGTACAATTGATCTGCACTGCTTAAAAAATTAGAGTACAATTGTGTTGCACTCCTTAGAGCTATACGACTTAAGAAATCGAGTACTATTGGCAGAGAGTCAGTCCTCAACTAAGCTTTGGTTCATGTATTCAACAGTGTCTTTAGTCCTCATGGAGCAACATTAATGGCGAGGGAAAACGATCAGTTTTTATAGCAAGTTGCATTCCATCTTCTCCGGCTTGCAGTTTTTCGTAACGATTGTATAAGAAAAAGAGCAGTAACCGAGCTACAAATACTCTTAAGGGTGAGGTTCTTACTTGTGACTTTTCATGATTGTGCAGATGATTGTGATATCTTCTGACTTTTAGTTTGTTTTTTCCAGAGTTCCTTCTTTTATTTTATGCATACAGTAAGGTAGAGAGTAATGTTGAAAATTACCTTGTATGAGTTAATGTACGAAGTACAAGTAAGTCAAGTGAAACCTGATGGATCACTCGAAGAGAGTGGTGAAGCTCGGCGTCTTAGGAAGTTTTTAGAGGAAATGGATGATGAAGGCAAAAGTCTTAACTTATTAAGAGAGTGTGGGCTGGATGAGAGTATTCTAAGAGCAGTTCCTGAAAATTCGGTAGAGGATAGGTAGTCATGGTCAGAGGTAAAATATCTGCCCAATAATCTCCTTCAGGCCCTTGATGCGAGCCTTGAATATGCTGTCGTTGTAAGTTTTTGTATCTCATGTATTTTCTACACTTGGTCTCCAGCAAATAATGAAGCAACAATTTTATTTGGAATCAAGAACATAAACACTGGAGCTCTATTATGTTTTGTAATAGGTAAATCTTTATGATTTTCTATTTTCCAGGCTACCGTGGTGAGTGTGGATAGATATGCAGCAGCAGAAACCTTCTATAGACTTGCAATTGCATATGCTCATATTCTAAATCTTCATATAATTTGGATATTACATTTATGTGATGCACATTAAGAAATGCAATCTTGGACCGAAGCTGCACAATGTGCAGTTGCAATTGTTGGTGTCATTATGCAGGTTAGTATAGCTGATTGATAAGATTACCATATTAAGAGATCCAATTCTTCGTCTGATTGTTTTCTGAACTAACACAATAAACTTAATTGACCTTGAAAGACAACAACTCTTGCTTATATTCACAAAAGTGTTGAATGATGTAATCAGTCTTGGGTAATCAATTTTAAAGGGAATATAACATAAAGTTTCATTGAAGGCTCTTGTTGGAAGAAATGATGATGTATGGACTAGAGATCATGTGGCTGCACTGCGAAAAATATGTCTTAGGGTCAGCAATGAGATAATTGCAGAGTCTTCTGCAGCTGAAGTAGAGGGTTATGGTGCATCTAAACTCACGGTTGACTCCTCTGTGAAATACCTTCATCTTGCAAATAAGCTTTTTTCTCAAGCCGAACTCTATTATTTCCGTGCGAGTATTCTAGAGCTAATAATTCCTTTGACATGATTAGATCTTTTGAATCTAATTGGATGCTCCTTGTCAGCATATTACATGATAGTTCTCATGGATCCTGCGTTCCACGCTTGCTTAGGCGACGGAGACAGGGAGAACACACACATATTGCTATCCAAGTGTCATTTTTTTTTCATTGGTCAAGTTCAATTAAAATAATGGGGCTTGATCTCAATCCTTCTACTTTATCCTGGCGACAATAAGGCGATACTAGTGCCCCACTAAATCATTTAGAGAAACACAAAAAATTATAAAAATAAAAACAAAACGTGATATGGTGACGACTATCATGTTATTTCTAACACCTGAGCTCTGTCCTTTATGAATAAACCATTTAGCTGGGTCCCTCAACTCCTACAAACAAGAATTTTATTTCCATATACCTAGATTGGTTAGTGTCATCCTGAATTTTTCACAAGTTTCTAAATTTTTGAGTTTTTGGTACAACTAAAATTTCAATTTTTCTCCCTTAGCCCCAAACTTAAATTGAACATAGTCCTCGATGTTTTAAAAATAAATAAAAGCATGATCAATGAGAAATAATGAACAAAGTAAAAGATATAAGGAAGGATATTAGCACCACGTACCAAAAGCATATGTGTTGCCTCCCATAGAGCGCTAAGTTTAAAGTCTTCAGCTAGACCAAAAAAGGATTAGTCACAATTTATGAATCATACAATAATAATCGAAATAATTGTGCATCCTTAAAGTCAATTAGATTTGACTTATATAGCTGACCACAATGGAATATATGAAACTGGTGGTCATTCTCATAAAAATGTGTCGATTTAACTGTTGTAAAATAATTAGGCTTAGCTCTAATATTCAATATTTGATACATTTGAAATTTATATGTTCCCACATTTGGTAAATAGAATATTGGTGGACAACAAAATCAATCATGGTATCATGGAATGGGTAAACCACATCAACCAGAGGATGAGTTTTTGACAACTGAATTTCTTTTTGGACAAAATTAGGCTCAAGAAAAAGTGTATGAAGATAATCTCTTAAAATGGTAGAGGCACATATGTCAAGTCCCAAGTAAGGGACTTTCAGCAGGGATACTTGAAAATCACAAAAATCATCGGTACCCCTAAACTTAAGGTAAACATTACTCTTAGATGGACCAAAAACTATCAGTTGGACTATAGGGTTCGTAAAGTCAGCACAATACCCATTTTCTTTTGTGGACTGGTCATCTAAACGAACACCATCATCAAAATCATATAATAGATTATCAAAGAAAGCCTCGTCGACTTCCTTCGATTTGCCAAAAATTTCATCTAATAATTTTTCAAACACAGTGTAGGCTAAAGGATTATGAATAGTCCTACAGTTTATGACAACATCCTCACTCATATTTAAAATCTCCACGAGTCTATCATCTTCGTCAGAGACTATGGTCTTTGAATCGTTGGACTCTAAAACATTAGTCTCAGAATAAATTCGTTCCTCTAAACCATCATCGTCTTCATAATAACAAGGAAAATATTTCACCATCTATAACAATGGTATCTCTAGTTAAATCTTTTTCCTCTTGAATAGGTAAATAATCATCAACATTATTAGGATTAGAACTAAAAACATCATTATTATCATGAAGCTCAATTGTTGTAAAATTTTCCTCGTCGTTATGACTACGAATTTCAAATTCTTCGTCAATACTTTCCTCATCCTCATAATGACATGAAGATGATTGAACCTTATTTGAACAAGTAGTGTCTTCGATTCTAACCTCATCCTCTAGATTAGGTAAATATTTGTCATTATTATCAAGGGTAAAATTGGAAACACTATTTTGAGCAATATTAGCAGCTAACCGTTCTTATTCTTCAATTTCATCTAAACGTGTCTTAAGTTCACTGAGATTGGTAGTTAAAGCTGCAAGTTCTTTATTTTCTTATAATGACTTTTCATAAAATTCCTTCATTAGCATCTCACCCCTACGTATCGACTCAGTTATCTGCTTGAGAGCCTCTTTTAGAGAAATAAAACTAACATTTTGCTCGGTATGATATTGCTTATTTACCCGTTAATATGATTGGTGAGCGTGCGAATAGTAATTGGGATCACTATGGTATGAACCATAACCTCCAGAGGGTTGGTAGTGGTCCCAAGTACTATCCACACTATGGCCATAGTACATGCAATGTCCATTTTGAAATTCATGTCGATATTCATTGTATTGGTTCTCATAATACCAGTTCGATATTTTTTTTGGTGCACGTGCAAATGCAGGTTCGACTAAATGAATCTACGAAAGAAACATAATATTTGAATCCATTTAACAGAACACAAAGGAGATACCCATACCTCAGTGTGAATCAGATCCAAAGGACCATATACAATATGATTTGAGGATGAAGGAAAAGGTAAAATATGACTCTTAGCTAGTTGACAATCTGAACAAATAGTAGTAGATAAGTGATCATGAATAACCCCATCTACATTAGCTAAGACATGTCTTAGAGTTTTATATGCTTGATGGCCAAGCTTGTTATGCCAATTTGAAGTTGTGGAAACATCATAAGTGAGAGCTTGCTTGAGTTGTGCAAAAGTGAACTCCAAGTGATATAAACCATCTTTAACATGACCATGTAGCAGGACCCTGTGAGTGAAAATATCATTCACAAAAAATTCAATAGGATAAAATTCAAAGAAACAATTATTTTCTTTGGTAAATTGATGCACAAAGATTAAGTTCTTGGTAATAGAATGCACATGAAGTACATTTGACAAAGTGAACTTAATATTATTATGCTCTAAAGTAGAGGAACTAATATGAGTTATAAGCAAACCTGAGCCATTTCCAACACGCACTTGATCAACTCATTTGTACTCAGAGTGCAAATTAAGATTGGACAACTTAGATGTGAGATGATGTGTAGCACCTGAATCAGGAATCCAACCAGAAGAAGGAGCATAAGAATCCTCATTGTATACTACAAATGCTTCAGGCTCAGGATACCAAAAATCCTCATAATCATCAGCATAACTATCTGAAGTAGTGTAGTATGCTTGAGTCATAGGTGAATCATTTTGAGCATATTTATATCTACACTCATGAGTTGAGTGGCCAGGTTTCCTACAAATTTGACACTCAATGTAGTAGTTGTATTTAAGAAGTAGGATAAAAACCTGAAGTTCCGTTAGATCGACCAAATTAGCCATTACCAGAAGAAAATCTTCCACCTCTAAGATTTCCTCTAAATCTACCACCAATCCTATTTCCTCTAAAACTATTAGATTTATTAAAATTATTTCTATTAGAATATGAATTCCAATTATTATCAGTGGGAGAATAAGAATGATTGTTATCTGAAAATTGATTGTAGATTTGAAAATTGTTGCTCATAAGAAGGAGAAGAGAAAACCTGATGTTGTTGTTGAGATACATTAGTAGAAGCAACAGTTAGATCAATCTGCGATTCAAAATTCACCCTAGATTCTTCTGAAAGTAGTAGTCCTAAGAGTTCTGACGATGTAATGAGATTTGCACTCTTGAGCTATTGTATACTGATGGATGTTTTGAAGGCATTAAACTCTGCAGGTAAACCTTGAAGAATATGGAATACTAGATCTCCATCAGTAATAGGACGCTCAATTTGAGCTAATTGATGAGAAATTGATCTTGCTCTATTGAAGTAAACTAGCATAGAATCAGAACTCTTCTTCAAAGTAACCAGATCTGTTTTGAGCTGCATCAATCGAGATTTAGTAGTAGCATTGTAATTGTGTTCTAAACGAGTCCATACCTCATGAGAAAAAGTAAAATCAAGGACTTGAGAATAGGTTTATTCAGTACATGCTGAAAACAACCACGAAAGAATCGCTTGATCTTGATTAATCAAGTATGGATATGCAGGATTACAGGTAAACTCATTTTCTGGATCTTCTTCAGCATAACTAGAATCAGTAAGAATGATAGCAGCAACAACTGAGTTACGTCTATAGAATTTCACTGGACACTGAAATGTGCCATCAACAAAACGAAAGATATTATAACTACGAAGTAGAGGAACAATCTGTGATTTCCACAAAGAGTAATTTGTTGTTGATAATTTTGATGGAGGTTTGAATGTTAATGAAATACGTTTGAGTGGATCTTCCATTGGAGAAATTTGAAGAAGAAATGAAGGTTTTAGTAGTCTGATACCATGTTAAGAGAGTTAATATCCGTGGACATTCTCTCAGATTTCATTCATTTGATTTCTATTTCAATTGTTACAGAGAAGAGATAAAACTCTTCTATCTAAACTCTTACAACTATAACCTGAATAGCCGGTATCTAACGTACAGTTTAACTAACAACTGCCGTCACACACATACAGTTGAACATATAGAATTCACAAACTCACACACACATTTAGCACAATTGAATTCTATTCTCTAACAAAAAGCAATAGTGTGTGTTGCACTTTCGTGAAAAGAAATCATGGATTTATTCTCATTTCCACCTTCTCCGTAAGCTTTTGATACTTGGCAAATAGTTCATAAGTTATTCACTCATCCATAATCACAAATTTTCTGTTTCATACGTAAGAAAATAATCTGATAAGTATTTAATAGAGTTTTAAAAAGTACTTCTTGAGTTTTTCTAAGAGTTTTAAATAAAAAATACACACATGATCATCCAACAATTTCTTCATAAAATGCACGAACTATTCGGTAAGTCCATAAAATGCGCGAGGTAGTAGTGGAATAATTCGGCCATATTAATCAGCACTGAATGATTCGTTAAAGTTCGTGAATAGTTCGCCGAATTACTAAGTAGGGTTGCAATGATGATTCATGCTATTTGTCGCAACATAAGAGTTTCACGGTTGATAACTCTGTCTAACGAAAAAAGTCCAACCGATTACATGCATGAACAGTATCCTAATTTGAGTTTAGCTCTCAAATTTTAATATACATGTTACATTATATTGACAAGATTCACAAGTAGAAAGGCCTTGAAATGTGTTGTTTTGAGTTCACCCAAGTCCTACCATTCAGTAGGGCTGAAACTGAAGATACAAGTAGCACTCTGATTTAGGTTACTGCCGACTGGCATCAAATTTCTCATTTTCTCTCACTAATACCCACATGAGAAATATTTTCAGATGAAATACCTCTTTTTGAATGTATCATGGATATACTTGCTCTCTATGGCATCTAACAACCTTCTGTACATCCTCAAGCAGCTCAAACTCACTGTAAAATTTCACAAGGCTAACTACAATAACATCTTCTGATAACCTACAACCAGATTTAACCGCCCGACCGTGTATTTCCTTCCCTTCTTTCAGACCTGATGTAGCAATACAAGCACTAATAGCAGAAGAAAGTGCAAAAGGATTCGGTTCAACATCTTCACAAATCATTTCAAAATATAGCTCCATAGCTTCATGGTTCAATCCATTTCTTACATGTCCAGCTATCATTCTTGCCCATAACCCTACATGCTTCTCAATCAACTCATCAAATAACCGACAAGCAGTTACCATTTTGTCACATTTCTCGTATAGATTAATTAGAGAAATGATTGTCTGCGCGCCGGGTTTATACCCAAATTTAATCATGTTAACATGAATTTCTTGACCTTGTTTAAGCAGTTTTTCGTTAATACAAGGTCTAACCAAACAAGTAAAGCCCAAATCTTGTACCATCTTCAGATCTAATCCAGACCTCAAGATCCTTCTTATTAAGTTAATTGCGTCCTTACTTCGGTTATTCATCGTATAACCATCAATCATTGCTGTACAGTTAGGAATTGTTGGTACTTGAATCCTATCAAATACTCGACGTGCATTATCAGTTTTCCCACATTTAGAGTAAAAATCAATCAATGTTGTGACGATAAAATCATCATTTTCACATCCATCTTTAACCAAATCTTCATGAATTTGAATGCCCATTTTCAAATTCTGAATCTTAGCACAAGAACTCAACGCAATTGTATAAGTAAACAGATTAGGTCTAATTCTTGGATCAAATTTCATAGAATTATAAAGGCGCAGAGCTTCTTCATGAAAACCATACTGACTATACATAGAAATTATACTAGTCCAAGACACAGTATTTCTAGCAAACATATTATCAAACAGTTCACGAGCAATTTCTAAACACCCACATTTTGAATATAAATTAATGAGATTATTCACAATATAAGCATTATTTTCTAATCTAGTTCCAACTATTTTAGAGTGAATGGTTTTACCTAATTCAATATTCTCAGCCTCAGCACAGCTTTTGAGGAGAGTACAGAACAAATTAGGTTCAAGTTCAATTCCTTGTGACTCCATTAAATCCAATACACCAAGAGCTTCTTCAATTCTTTCTTCAAATGACCAATCATTGGTTGATGATGAAAACCGTTGAGAATCTCGATATTGATTGATATTCCGATGAATTGGAACCATCGATGATCGACGTAGTTGCAGGTGTCTGCGTTGAGAGGGTGTCGGAATTAGGGTTTTTAATGTTTGCTGTTTTTGTAGGATTTGAAAAGTTGGAGACAGAAATGAGGTCGCCATTGTAACACAGACTAACTGGTAGTTGAGACGACCGTTAAAAGATCAAGGAATTCGGGATATTTAGAGAGATAGAAAATGAACGGTCCTGATGAGGTGATAAATAGGTAGGACCTAGTACGTAAGTAAAAAAAAAAAACAACTTGTTGTATTAGATCACTATTATACTGTGCTTGAGTTTTGAGGCTAATGTCTCTTATCATTCATCATCCACCCACTGAGAAAGAGAGAATGAACACAAACGGACAGTAAGGAGGAATACTGAAAGTGCAAATACACCATTTCTTGATTGTTTCTGTTAATTAAACTCTAATTTCTCCTCTTTCAATGGATATCTGTTTGAGTTCCCCGTCTTGTTGTTCTTTTCGAGTTTCAACTGTCATTCTTCCCAGTTCTAGAACTAAATCTTACCATACAAAAATTCCTGCTAAACCTATTGAAAATCATAATCAGTATTTTTTAAATAGCTCCAAGAATTATACATCAACATTTGGATTATCTGAGTGTACAAGTTGCAGCAGCAGGGTTGTTTCGCATAGACATTCAAGGCGTTTTTCAATCTGGGTATGTTTGTTATCTACCAAATTTTCTGTTAGTTTCCTTTTTTTACACTGTGTTTCATGTTAGTCTTTCTTACATAATCATTTATTATCAATTGGCATATACATTTTGGTGTTAACAAACAAAAACTTACTGTCTTTATATGGATATGGAGTCTTAACAATTTTAATCCAGGATGAAACGATTTGGAATGGTGACGGTGCTCAAATTAAAATCGATACTAGTAAACAACTCGATTGTTTCTCATCATCGTCATTCTTTCCCTTTAAATATGATTTTCAAGAAAGCATTTGTAGTGTCTGATACCTCTTTGTAGCTTAAGTAGCAACACTCTACATTTTTTCCAAGGAAGATAACAAGCAAGATTTAAATTCAGTGAACCATCTATATAAGTTTTGAGTTGGATGTAATTTCTGAGTTGCCTCCTAATTAGCTAATATATGGATTACTAAGAGTTGATTTGGGTTCATCTGGAACTCGATGCTGGGCAGGGCTGCAGTGGAGTTGAAGCTGCTGGATCTGATCCTGGTGCATTGCATAAAGTTTCAGAGTTTAAAGATGCAATCTGGAGATTTTTAAGGCCTCATACCATTCGTGGAACTGCGCTAGGGTCTTTGTAAGTCATAACCTTTGGCAATTTATTGGTCTTTTCAGCTTCTTCTTTTTTTCAGCGCTGACCAAATATATATTTTCGTTCTGCTTACAGTGCATTGGTATCAAGAGCCCTGATTGAGAATCCAAATCTAATAAAGTGGTCGTTGGTGTCGAAAGCACTATGTGGTCTTTTTGCTCTTATATGCGGGAACGGTTATATAGTGGGCATTAATCAAATTTATGATATTGGAATTGATAAGTAAGTCCAAATACTCAATCACGTGTGTTACTTGTTGTTGTTGTGATGGTTTATATTTCTTAGTTTTGCCGCTTGTATCTTGTTCACAGGGTAAACAAGCCTTATTTACCAATAGCTGCAGGGGACCTATCAGTTCAGTCTGCATGGTTTTTGGTGTTATTTTTTGCAGTTGCCGGCCTTTCAGTTGTTCTGTTGAATTTTGGTCCATTTATCAGTTCTCTTTACTCTCTCGGTCTTTTTCTCGGCACCATATATTCTGTTCCTCCATTGAGGTTGAAGAGATATCCTGTTGCAGCATTTCTCATCATTGCTACAGTAAGTTCATTTTTGTCATAACCTTGTACCACACGCTTTTTTTTCTTCTCTTACTCGAAAACAAAATTTTGTCTACAGGGACACTTCTCATTGATAACTTAAATGCCTCAAATATCAGTGTATAACCAGTTTAAATGTTGTAGTTATCACAAAAGTGTGATTTTTGTTTTAATATTATTGGTTTCATTTGTTTTAGGGCTTTAACTGCTTCAAAAATCATATCCTAGTTTGTGCAAATAGAACACAGAAGCGGAAAGTTCTCATTGTGCATAGACTCTACCTGCTACTGAGGGTATTTTGAGAGATCAATTTCTGTATGCTGGTTTACATAGTCCAAACAAAATATTTTCACTATATACTTTTTTGCCTTTGCATAAACTTTTATTGGCTGTGCCATTTCTTTAGCAAACTTGCTCTAATGGTCTTAGTTGTCGTTAGATGTAAGCTCGTCAACTGGCAAAAGCAATAAGCACATTGAACTTTGCTTATCTAATACTGTCCAAATTTTAGCTTCAAACTGAATAGAAAGGGTTAATTTGGCAGGTACGTGGTTTTCTTCTCAACTTTGGTGTTTATTATGCCACGAGAGCTGCATTGGGGCTTGCATTTGAGTGGAGGTGATAAATGATTTCCATCAGTTATTTTATTATTTTATATTCTGATTCAGTTAAATGACTGTCAGGAAAAAAAAGTAGGTTCAAGCATGTTTGTTCAAGTCTTCGTGAATACCTTCCTTTTGATAGCAAATATCTATATAACCTATTTCTATTTGCAGTTCACCTGTTGTTTTCATCACGACTTTCGTGACGGTTTTTGCCCTGGTCATTGCCATAACAAAGGATCTTCCAGATGTAGAGGGAGATAGCAAGTAAGTTGTATGACCAACTCAAATCGAGACACACGGGATATTTTCTCTTTTTTGTTAATGTATTCTGTCACTCATTTTATAAATAATACCCCATCTGGTATTATGTTTAAAATTATCATGTAAGCATGTTAATGAAGTTCAATTTAGAGTTGTGCCTTACTTGTACAGTAAGACAGTTCGTAAGTTGATGTAGGCCTTATCCAGATTGCGATGAATAAGAAAAAGCAGGTCAATGATCACTTTCTAATAATTATTGTTCGGTAAATTTCTGAATTGATTTTGTAGGTTTCAGATATCAACTTTCGCAACAAAGCTTGGTGTTAGAAATATTGCACTACTTGGGTCTGGGCTTTTGCTTGTAAACTATATTGGTGCTATATTTGCTGCAGTTTACTTTCCTCAGGTAAAGGCATCTTGCGTGGTGTTTTGATTGTTCCATTAATCATATTCAGCTGACACATTGATGAAGGTCCGCAACATTTACTCCAAAAAAGTCCTAAACATTTTTTTGACATTTGTGTATTGCAGGCTTTCAGGAGTCGCTTGATGATCCCTTTGCATACAGTTTTAGCCATGGGTTTGATTTTTCAGGTATTTAGTTGGTATTACACTTCTCTCCTTGCATGCATATTTTACTTTTGTTCTTTTATTTAACATCTGAAATCAATTGATGCTGGCGGGTGTAATAAACCGTATACCTCAATCTACACATTTTACCACGAGGTATATTGAGAGGCATTTGAGTTGCATGACTGCGTAGGTAACTCCAATGTCTGAATGTTTAGACATGAGAAACTTCTATCAGTTGCCCGAAACTTTGTTCAAATGAACTCAAACTGCCAAAAGCATGACAATCAGATTTTTCTTTTCTCCACCTAAGGTTAAGCTAAGTGCCCTCTTTTCCCAGACTTCCCTACAAATCCATGAAATATATTCAGGTAGTCATCTTAAAAGTTAATTTAACCTTCAGCATGGAGCATAGTCATAGATACAAGAAAAAGCAAAAGGTTACCTCACCCCGCCATTTGTCAGAGCACCACCTCAAACCCTCTAATGTTTCAGTCTCTTCTCATCTCATGTTTTGAGGCAAGAAGTCCAGCTAAAAGGGCTCATGACAGTGTATCATGCAGAGAAGCTGCTACTTATTGTGGGATGGCCTAGGCTATATTATACACTTGACAAGTTCTATTGTCATTGGTATTCGTCAATTCCAGTTTGAGTAGCATGCAGTTTTGTATGAGCCTTTGCATTTGGAAATAATTTCAGTAAAATGCATTTGGTTGCTGAACCACTGAAAGGGCTTCTACGTTTATTCTTCAAGTATATCATTTCTGAGTAATTTCTTCTGATATAACAATGGAAACAGCTGAAAACATGTGCGGGTCCACAGTCTTTGTTTTTCATTCTTTCCCAAGCATGTCGTTCAGATAAAAACAAGTGTTAATTTCTGAAGTTTTAACATGATTATTATGCAATTTCCTTTGCCCGTTTCAGTTATAATCTAATATAAGATCAATTTTTTTTGACAGACATGGATGTTAGAGCAAGCAAACTACACTAAGGTAATTACAATCTTCGTCTGGCTAGAAATTTTATCGGTAGCATTGTGTAAAACCAAGCCAAGTGTACCATTTTTCGAGAACATCATTTCATAAACTATACAGAACTTTTTTTATCAAACAGAATAAAGTTCATCTCTAATACACCATACACAAATTTTTTACAGGATGCCATATCGGGGTACTATCAGTTTGTTTGGAATCTCTTCTATTCTGAATACATCATATTTCCTTTTATCTAATAAAGGTCCATCGTTCATTTTATCATTTTTCAATCAGAGAAAGAAATTGTAAATTACCAGGCATTTGTGTACATATTCATGTGCAGATGGACTTGTCCCTTTGTCTATGTAATAAAATGTATCAGTAATTTGGTGGGTAAATATAACTGGGTTTTGTAGAACTCTCAGATCTATTGGTCATACTGAGCTATCTGATTTAGGCTAGGGACCATAACTCAGTTCATGAACTCCATGGGAGTGAAGTCCAAATCAAATAATAGCTTTAGTAACTAAGGTTGTGGATTAGCTAATTTTGTGAATGCTTCTGCAGTCTTGTTACCTGATCTCCTAGTAGTCAAAAGGAACAGAAACTTGAACATCATCTTCTAGGAGCATCATTATTGTGACATTGTCCATCCAGAGTAGTCTTTTTGCCTTCACAAACCCGATGCTCTGTGAGTATAACTTCTGTGTCCAGATTTCAGAATTTTCTATAATCTATTTGGCCGCTCTATAGTTCTATTGCAGCCTTCTCTCTGCCCCCTTGGATATAGCTAGAGATGGTATCCTAGTTCTCCTGCAAGAACCAACCATTAGTTTACCTCCCTTGTTTGTTTCTATATCATAATCTGCCTTGTAATTAAGCTTGAGCTGGCCGGTTACCAGTGGATACGTCCAGTATGCAACAGTGTTGTTTAGGTGATTATTCTGAAAAGTGACGTAAACTGCATTGCAATTAAGCTTTAACTGCCATTTACCGGTGGATTCCATCTAGTACACACAACAATGTCATTTTGGTGATTATTCTGAAAATATCATGAAATTTTTATTTTCCCATGGAGTTTGCTAGCTCAATCATGATACTTCTTGGGGTTAACAGAGCATCAAGTTTTTGATTGGATAAAATTGGATCACATCTAATAAGGTAAAATAAAACACAGGTCTTTGACCAC
>JAJJMC010028279.1:449569-511905 GCA_023531435.1 Papaver californicum
TAATGTGAGCCCATCACGGCTGGTTGTTTGGGTCGGTTCTGACAGTCTGAAGTTAAAAGCGGATTGAGATGGTATTCTCTGGTTATTGTTTCAGCTTCTATACAAATAAAAAAATAAAAAAAATTGGGTTATAAGTAGGGGTGTATAAATATCGGTTCGACTCGGTTATTAGTAGAACCGTGTACTTGTATCTCCATATGGTCGGTTCTTTACCCGTGTACCTGTACCCTGTATCTTATACTTTCGGTTCGGTTTTGAAACCGTACCCGTTTTCTCGTTTCGGTTCCTGTCGGTTCTCCTGTATTTTTTTTTTTTTTTTTTTTTTTTTTTTTTAATTTTTTGAAAAGCTTTGAATTCAAGAACCAGTTGAAAAAAAAAGCTAACTAAGTTAAGTTGTACATTATGAAGTTCAGAACTGCTCAGGGCAACTTCTGTAATTAACTGAAACATTTGATCGATAAACTATACTACTTTTTGTATACCAAGTTAAGTTGAACAGACTGAAGTATGAATATTAGGGTGCACGTTTTAGATTCAAATACTTGTTCAGGCCAATTATAAATTGACTTGCACTGATTACCAAAACAGAAGGACAACCAAAGTTAGGCAAATGAATCCAAGAAACTTTTGGATTTAATTAGAGGCGAAATAGCTCAAACCTTGGCTTATTGTAAACTGTGTCAAGCAGTCCAAGATGCATGCTCTGGCTGGGTATCACAAATGAGGGTATATTGCTTCGTTGCCTAGCATGACGCCTTACTCCCAACTCGCAAATTCCCATTCTCCCCTCTATACATGAAGTAAACAAGAAATCAGAAGCAATCCTAAAAAGAGAGATATAGAAAGAGAGTTGGAAATTTAAGTCTCTGGTTACCTGAGAAAAACAAAACTATCTACAGCAACCAATGTTTTGGCTAGTAGGCACATGTACAAATATTATATAAAAGAGCATATTAGTGAAACACTTGATGCAGAAGAAGAATCAAGTAGGTAGATGTCAGAACTATATCCAGAATGATATTACCGCCCAAATGACATGACAAATGGTGCCCAAAAGACAAAGTATCTAACTTCGTAGTATTACAAAATACAGGGGAACAAAATTGCAAAACATACATATGGAATGGAAAACTTACGTTTCTGGTAATTTGGAATCATAGAGACGAGCATCGAATTGTGAGCCTTATGGAGCAAGTCCTCCTATGATTGAAAATTAGAACTCATACTAGTGGTCTCGTGAGACATGCTATAATCACACAGAGGAATAAACAATGAATGTGGGATAGTTACACTTACATCCCACTTCTCATGTTGTTATCATTCACCTCATACTTTAACTTATCATATTCGTCGCTAGCATCAGCCATATTTTCTTGTGAACACAAGGAAAACAAAGCAACAAGGAAAACAAAGCAACAAATGATCTTAATTATCTGGACTTTGTTGTAAGTTAACATTCAAAACAAGATAAGTTCAAAGTATACTTGTGCTTTGTTGTAAGCAGACATGAGACTCCCAAAAGACTAGACATTGCAACTCCTGCAGTACCCTGTAGAAATACATTACAAAGTCAGTTCAAAGACGAATTAAGGATCAAAGATATCAATGCTGGTATAAACCTTCATTAAACATCAAAATTCCCTTATATATACCAGAGATTCTGTAAAGAAAAACATGGATTAATGGTTATACAAATCACCTATTAATACATGATTTGGTACACTCGGTTCGGTTCCAGTCGGTTCCTAGGTAGAACCGAGTACCTGTATCTCCCTATGGTCGGTTCTCTACCCGTGTACCTGCACCATGTACCCTATACTCTCGATTCGGTCCGGTTCGGGTTTAGTTTCGTCGGTTCCGGTTCGGCCATTCGGTTCCGGTCGGTTCATGTGCAGCCCTAGTTATAAGACAGATTCTGGGTATTTCTAGCAGAGTTATTGCACTTGAGAAAATTTTGTATCACCATCTGTTAATTTTCTCAAACGTCATGTTACTTCCATGGAAATTGACTCTCCTCCAATGATTATGTTTAGTAAAACTCAAAAAGGTTTGGTGGATGCCCAAAATCATCCACAAGGCCCATGTTAATTTACTCATAGAACTGCCGAGGGTTGGGGAATATCTCGGCAGTCCAAAACTTGAAGGCTTTCCTCAGGGCTTGCAACCCTAATATTGTTTTTTCACCTGAAACCAAATTGAATTCTAACAAGTCAAATCGCCTTTTTTCGAGAATGGGTTTTAATAAGGTGTTATATGTTCATTCAACTGGTAGTAAGGGTGGTCTATATATATATATATATATACATATTGAAATTTTGAATAGTAGTCAGAACTTGATTCACTGCAGAATTAGTCAATTGATGTTACCTGCTTGGGAGCTCATTTTGTGCTTATGGCCCCCTGATCACCAAAGTGAGTTATCAATTTTGGTCTTCATTTTCAATTACACTGCAAATCTTTCAAAAACTTGGTGTATTATTGGTGATCTTGATGCTATTATTTCCTCTGAGGAGAAACATGGTGGTAGAAAAAAGTTGAATCCATCTAATGGAGAGTTTAAAATTTTTGTTCAAGACAAAAATCTTATTGATTTAGGGGTTCAATTGACCTGCTTTTACTTGGTCAAATTGGCCACTGCTTAAATTACTGTTTTAGAAAGGTTGGACATAGTTTATGTACTTCTGAATGGTGGCTAATGCACAACAAAGTTGTTTTCTTTCATTTACCAAGAGTTGGGAGTGATCATGCTCCCATCTAACTTAACACTTATAAGAAATTCAGGAAGAAAAGCCAGCTGATAAATTTAAATACTTTGGGTTGATCATCCTCAACTTAAGAATCAAGTCTCAAGGATTTGGAATGGTGAAGAGGGAAACACATTGCAAAAGTTGAGGTTGTTAACTGAAAAACTCAGGAATTGGGGTAGGAAATATTTTTGGTAATGTTCCCACTGTAATGGAGTATACTATGCAGGAGTTACTTCTTGTGCAGCAAAATGCCCACTTGAGAGATACAAGACAAGAAGAGAAAGAGCTTCAACTAAGATTGAGATACAAAATAAAGCGGTTTATAAATTCTGGATACAAAGAAACAAAGCCCAACGGATTCTTGATGCTGATAAAAACACTCAAGTCTTTCATATCAGTGTTAAGGAGATAGAAAAAAAAAGAATTCCATTTGAGGCTCTGCAATTGCCTAAAAATAACACAGCGTTTTCGAGGGCTACAAAAAAGGAATTTGGGGCGACTAATAAAAAAAAAAGGTCACTATGAAGTAATATCATCACACCCCTTATCCATATATTTTATTTAATGACTAATCTATCCTTACTTAATTAGTGTTAATATTGATTAATTAGTTTGTTAAATTTGGTTATAGTTAGTGTTAGATGAGGAATTTGAGTTATAGTTTTAGAATAGGAATAGATAGTGTTTTAGAAAAGAAGAAGAAGAGTTTGGGAAAACTAGGTTTTACCTAAAATCAATAACAAACATGGATGGGTATGAGGAAAAAGTGAGAAACATCATAAAAAACCCACTTTGTATGCGTTTGGATAGTTAAAAAAAAATCATTTTTGTATGCATTTAATGCCATGGACGTCCCAGAATCGGTAGATAATGGAGTACCATATCTACCGATTATACACTCCTGTGCCAAAATAGTGGTATAATCGGTAGTCTCGTGATTTTTATTACTATCGATTGTACAAAATTGCGAGATTGATTTTTTTTTGGATTTTGGTTTCATAATCGGTAGTTTAATGGAGTACCATATCTACCGATTAAAGGTGTCGCCCCAAAATGAATTTCTAAAAACTTACAAAATTTTTAACTCTTCATCTTTCACCATCGGTAGTGGCTGAAAATTTATATTTACCAATTGTAGCCAGAATTGAATTAAACTTTAAAATTTTAAACTTTGTAATTGGTAGTTTAAAGATCAAATTTATCTACCGATTATACTTGTTTTTTTGTACAGAACTTTTCTTGCCATACTCGGTAGTAAGTGAACATAAATAACTACCGATTGTGGTTAATCAGTAGTACAAGAAATTAAAAACTACCCCGATTATATTTAATCGGTAGTATAGAAACATAGTTATCTATCGATTACGTAAATTGTACTTAACATCTAACTTCATATTACTATTTCAACATACCATGTTCATCACTTACTACATATTGTTCAAAAAACTTGTTCAAAAAAACTTAAAACATCCGAAAAAAATGAAACAAAACACATCATAGATATTCAGAGTGATCAATCTCATTGATCTCATGAAATTCTTCCACTCCTTATTACTCTCGACTTGGTCCTAGTATCAACTCGCTTCTTTTTCTTCTCTTTCTCCTTAGGATCAGCAACAATTTCATCTTCCTCAACTGGACCTATGTACTCACCAGCTTCGTTGTAGTATGGGTTTACGCCTGAAAAGTCTTTCTCCCTGAAAAAGAGTCGAGGATCAAAGGTCGGATCGGCATCCATCCTTCGAATCATTTCTGGCTCAGATCCTTCATCCGAAGATGGAACTTCAACGTAGTTGAGGGGATTGCCAGGACTGTTCCACCAACAATCAGGATCGTTCATCATTTGTGAAAAAGCCGGATCATCCAGCATCATTTGATATTTCTTCAGGAGTAACTCCTTTCGTCAAATTGAAAAGAGGATGTTTAAGAATTTCAGCTTTTCAGACGGAGAAAGAACTTCATCCATAACCCTAATGAACATACACAATAACTATTATAAAATAAACAAAAACACATAATCGGTAGTTAAAATTATGCAATATCAACCGATTATATACAATTGGTAGGTCGTGTTCTCAAATCGGTTGAGTGTAGCCCTAAAACTGGTTTATCTAAAACACAATATATAATCGGTATATAAAATTATGCAATATCTACCGATTGTGCATGATGTTCTTCAGGAATGATGAACTCGAGGCATAATCGGTAGATAAAGTTCGCCAGATTTCTACCGACTATGCGTCGTTTCAGAAAATTATAAAAAAGAATTATCATGATTTCTTCAAAGTAATGACTAAAAACATAAAAGAATTATCATGATTTCTACCGATGTAACTTACTTTTTCTTGGGTTTTTTAGTTGACGAATCGATTTGAATGATTTTGGACTCTTCGATCACCATCTTTCCCTTTCCCTTCTTTGATTGTGTAGTTAAAGTTTTTGGAGCCATTTACGATGGAGAATGAGAAGAAATGGAGGAGGAAAGGGAGTAGAAGAATCGGTAGAGGAGAAGAAATGGAAAAGGAAAGGGAATAGAAGAATAGGTAGAGAAGAAGAAAAATAAAGATGTAGAGAAAGAAATGAGAAGAAAAAGAGGCTAATTAGGTTTTGTATTACACTATTATTATATTAATTTTTATTTTCATATTCTGTCTTGGAAAATTCTCTTCACCTTAAGCGGCGTGAACGAACCTTAAACGGGTTGAATCTATCCATCACCTTAATGATATTGAAATGAGCTTCTTAACGATAATTTGATCGTTTCCATCGTCGCCATTCCTCGAGAGATCTCGCTATAACTTCATCATTAGTTTCACCCCTCAAACGATATCGATTTACAAAATAAGTTAAATTCACAAATGGATCAACTTCTCTGCTTATACAATTAAATCGATAAAAAAGATCAGCTCTATTACGATTATTGGGGTTCCCGGTGTCAACGCAAAAATGTTCGTGAATACTCTCCAAATAACTCATACTCATTACACCATTTTACCTACGTTCTTCTCCTCGCCTCAGATAGAATTGCACATAGAGCATACATAGCGATAAATCTTCCTCTAGCGTGAACGGTTGAGCCATTAATCTATACGATGATTACTTCGATGTTGGAGAGTTAAAATGTATTGGAGGTGCATAAATGAGAAGAGGTCACCCTCCTTAAATAGATTAGAGTCTTAACGGCTTTTTTTTTTAAAAAATGAGTCGTTGAGGCCTGGTGTAACAAGAGTGTACAAAAAATATGTACACTAAATTCGTACGAATATAAACAATCGGAAGTATCGGGATCACCATTATCTACCGGTTTTTATAATCGGTGGTCTAAAAAAAAATTACTACCGATTATAATGTAAAATGTGTCCAGAAACCAATCAGTTTCATCATCTCAGTCGATACATAATTAACTACCGATTGTACTCAACAGGCATAATCGGTAGTCTTACAAAAATTCTTTACTGCCGATTGTATATGTTGCCCCAAATTTAAAATCGTTTTTTTTTCAAATTTCGAAAATATTCAAACTCCATAACCGATAGTCTTACAAATTTTTTTATTACCGATTGTATATGTTGCCCCAAATTCAAAATAAAAAAAAAAATCAAATTTCAAAAATTAACATTATCCATAATCGGTAGTATAATTTTTTTTTTAACTACCGATTATAAATGTTGCCCCAAATTCAAAATTGAAAGAATTTTCAAATTTCAAAAATATTCATTACCCATAATCGGTAATCCAAGAATTTTTTTTACTACCGATTATAAATGTTGACCCAAATTCAAAATTGATTTTTTTCCAATTTCGAAAATTTTCAAACTCCATAATCGGTAGTCTATGAAATTTTGTAAACTACCGATTATAGATGTTGCCCCAAATTTAAAATTGAAAAAATTATCCAATTTTGAAAATAATCATATTCCATAATCGGTAGTCTAAGAATTTTTTTTAACTACCGATTATAATGTAAATTGTTTCCAGAAACCAAGCAGTTCCATCAGTAGGTGTAATCGGTAGATAATTATATACCGGTTGTGGATCAACATGTTTAATCGGTAGTTGATGTAAACCAAGTATCTACCGATTATACTGTAAAAATTTCGACAAAGTTATTCATTAAAAATAAGTCTCTAGCAAATCAATCGACAATTCACAGAAAGAAAATAAAATTCATTCATCATCCGTAAAGTAATCCATCCATCAGCCATAAAGTAAACAAAATGTTATAACATTAAACAAGTTTCTTAAGAATCAATCAATAATGATGTTCTCTAAAAAGCCAACCAAAATATAATTTCTAGATTTCTTGGTTTTAGTACAAGGACGACGAGCACCAGGGACATATGTTTCAGCATCAGGGATATTGGCTTCACCATCAACGCTCGATGAACCACGAAATCTTTTATTGGGCTTTGATGTTGTCGCTTAGCCTTGTACGAAGCTTTCTCCCCAAACTTACTTGCATAAGCTTCATTATCAATGTTATCTATTAGATCTTTATGCTCTTTCATCTTCTCAACTGACAAAGGCACTCCCGCCTTTATACACCCAACAATCTTTTTGGAGAAAAACGCAAACCTATTTTTCTGTTTTTATGCAATAACAATCAAACGATTATTATCTAAAATATTAAGTCGCAATATTAAAATCAAACGGAAAGAACATTAGGTACCAGCCTCTCATAACCCGAAGGTTTGTCTTTGATGATACAAGGATAATCGTAAACATTGATGGTCTTTCCTTTATCTTCACGGATCACATGAAGATGAGAATGCTCCCGATACCATTCCATATAGCCTGAATATACTTCATAACCTCGGTTGACAGGTCTCCCCTCGTTGATCAAATATTGCATCATGTTATTCCAATTTTCAACGGATGGGTTACCAGAGTAAACTACTGTGATAGAGTCCTTACCATATACAAAATTCTCCACGTCCAATTTGAACCTGCCACGCATATGACTCCAAGGTTCTTCTTGTACAAAACCGAGTTGACGCATCACCCTAGAGGCATTGTACATAACATATCCAGTGGGATGCTACAAGGGTCCATAGTAAAACGACAACTCAGACCTTTCCCGCTATATATCCACTAGCCCGGTCTTCCTTGTATGGATCAAAGCATACATCTTTGGACGCCATCAAGTCTAATTTCCTCCTCAAAGAAATCAACTCCTGCTCCTTAGACCTTGAACGGTTGTTGTCAAAGATGTATTTTGTTCCTCTGGGTGTTCCTTTCTCCCATACCGGATTCTTTTTGGCCAACTCGAGAGACAGGAAGTGTTCATAGATCCATGTCTAGTGTACATATCAAACCAAGTATGAGAAAATTGATTCTTAAAAGAGAAAAAAATAAATAACAATCAAAGCATCAATAAAGTTACCAAAATACATGTAGTAGGCTCACGTTCCTGGCAATTTGGCTAGTTGATTCCCTCGATGCCTTTCTTAACTCTTTCATCAAGAACGCATGGCATGCGGTTCCCCGCGAGTAGTCACGAACTTTATTGAGAGGATGCAATAGTTGTATAAGGTTCGCGTCGACTCGGTTTCCACTACAATTGGGGAAAATGACACATCCCAAAACACATAGGAGATAAGCAGTGGTTGCAGCATTCACTTCGTCGTCGCTAAGTGATGGATTCATATCTTCTTTATTCTTGGTGCCTTTGAACATATTCATCAAGTGGACTATGCTGAACTGTCTTGTTTTGTAACGAAAGCACCGGTTGAACTCTTCGTCGGATATCGCTCGATCCCAACCAAGGCACTTCTTAGTGTAAAAATAAAGTTGTTCCCATCTTAAATGCTTTACGTAATCAAACTTGACGGTTGTACCATGGTCAGCGAGACTAAGAATCTGCACCACATCAGCTGGGGTGATCGTCATCTCTCCAAACGGAATGTGGAAGGTATCAGTCTCAGGATACATTCTTTTTCTATGAAGGTTGATATCGACACCCGGTCATGCTCTAACATTGAATTCTCGGCAGCAGTAGATAACCCCGAGTCATAAATAATTTGCTTGAACCTTTCACACTCACCATCTAACGGCCAGTCTTTCATTTTTTTTTGGTGAAACTGTAGGTTTGAGTAGACGAACCGCATCAGAATGGTCCTAATATACACGACGAATTATAAAATAATTAGACTAACGGTTAACATTTCTACGAATAAAAAGACAAAATCACCGAGAATTGTGTTTTATAATTATTACCTCAGTTGAATAGATTTCTTTGGCCCAAGAGTCTTTATATCCAAATAACAGATCTCCTCCATCTCTTGGTAACCCAGGGATTTGGCCTGCTTCAATACCCTTCATCTTCAAAGAGGCGGGGACTTGGTGTCCTCTTTTTTTCTTGATTACCTTCTTTGTACCATGTCCTTCTCCTTGTGTACCACTTGGTTCTCCTTCTTCTTGGTTTCTAACTTATGGAGCACTTGGTTCTCCTTCTTCTTGGTTTCTAACTCTTGGAACACTTGGTTGAGTTCCTTCGGTAATAGAGATTCCTCTAGCGTTCCTTTCTCTTCTTGCACTAGCTGTTACTTTCTTACCCCCTTCACGACGAGGCCCCAAAAAAATTGTATCTTGGGCTTGCTTAGCTCGCCTTTCCCCAAAAAAATAAACAAAAAAGAACAATTATTTCCAAGAAGACACCGTTTAATTACTACATAGCCGGTAGTCAATTAAACAAAGTAACTACCGATTGTGCATAATCGGTAGCTCGGGCTCTACATTATCTACCGATTATGCATAAAAATTGGAACAGAAAAATCTAAGCTATGAACACACATAATCGGTAGCTAGGGATATAGATTATCTATCGATTGAAACTATGTAAAATAATCCGTAGTTAGGTAGCAAATTAACTACCGATTAAGCCTAAATTTGAGTACAGAGATACAATCTGTAGATAATGAAAAATTCTAACTACCGATTATATGGATGTGCTTGAGGATTTCCGAACATTCATAATCGGCAGATAATGACAAATTCTAACTACCGATTAAGACTAAATTTTGGTTCAGGAACGTAATCGGTAGTTAATGACCAAATCTAACTACCGATTATGGTCGATGTGCTCTAAGAATGAAGAACACGACCATAATCGGTAGATAAATACTAACACGAAACTACCGATTATATGAAATCACCGAAAACACTTGAAATTCTATTGACGATTTCATTCGATTGAAGCAAAATAAACACAAATAATGGTAAACCCTTACCTCATTGGAGCCATTATAAAGTGTTGGAGAGGCTGATTGTCGGAATCAGTCTTCGTATCTATATCAAGCTCTTCGTGTTCTTCATCATGTTCTTCAACGATCTCTCTATTTCTTATTCTCTCGACAAAATTTGGCCAATTAGTATTATCAGCTTGATGGGTTGTTTGCTTTTGTCGATCCATCTTTAGATTGTAATTACGACGATGAATTCGTTTACGATGATACGATGAATTGGTTTACGATGAATTGGCTTAGGCACAATCGGTAGTTAGAAAAGATGAGAAGAAGAAGATAATCGGTAGAAAAGAAGAAGAAGATGTTTTTTAGGTTTTTTTACTTTTATTAGTGAAAAGGGTTAAATGTATTTTTTAGATTAGTGAAAGGGTATATAGTATTTTTACATACTATTATGCTATCCCATAAACACATCTATTGGATGAGTTTAAATTAGTCGTCTCAATTTTTTTTTTTATAACCCTCAAAAATGCCAGGAAAAATAAGTGGATTTCTGAGAAGAAAAGAATTGCTGGCTACCTCATTCATCACTTCTCCATATTGTTCAGTAAAGATCATCTTGAGCCTGCGAAACCGATCGTTTTCACTGCTGATAATCAAATTGAAGTTAACCACAACAATCTTATAACTGACATCCCTTCAACTAATGACATTTGGAATATTATTAAGAAAATGGTCTCGTTAAAGTCTCCTGGTCCAGATACACTGCCCCTTTTTTCTACAAAAGATGCTGGGAGTTGGTTGGCAAAGATGTGGCTAAGGAGGTTAACTTATATTTTGCGACTGGCTCGACCCCTACAGGTATGAATCATACTAAATATGTGCTTATTATTAAAGCAAAGAAAACCTTTAGATTATAGACCTATTGCACTTTGTAATATAGTCTACAAAGTTATCACCAAAATTCTAGTACAGATAATCAAACCTCACCTTGACAACCTTGTAGATAAGGATCAATATGCTTTTATTTATGGTAGATTAATCTTAGACAATATTTTTGTTGCTAAGGAACTCTTTCACTCCATGAATCAGGATAACTCTAGAAAGGTTATTTTGCACTGAAAATTGACATTAGCAAAACATATGATAGATTTAGTTGGAGGTTTCTATTTTATTTTATTTTGGTATTGTCGGTAAAAGTCATAAGCTAATAATGAATTGCGTTACCACTGCCTCTTTCTTAATCATGGTGAATGGTAGTGCAAAAGGTTTCTTTGTGAGTGAAAGAGAGTTAAGGCAAGATGCCTGCTCTCACCTTATCTTTTCATTCTTTGTACCAGGGCTTATCTTGGCTCATGAGGAATATGGAAACTTGTAGTCTGTATAATAGGCATAAATTGAATAGATGGGCACATTTTGTGTCTCGTCTTATGTTTGTTGATGATTTACTCTTGTTTGGTGTTCTTAATGAGCAAACAATTGCTTCCCTCCAACAAATTCTTAATACCTATGCAAGATGGAGTGGGCAGCAAGCAAATATTTAGAAATTTCTATCTTCTTTAGCAAAGGTGTCCCATTGCAGAAGTAAAATGAGGTTGCGGTGTTCAAAAGATGAAAGTCGATGATAAATATCTTGGATATCAATAATTGAAACCTTCTCACAGGGAAAAAATCTTATGACTTCCTCATTGAAAAGTTCGAGAGTAAAATGGGCTGGATGGAAAAATATATGCTCATAAATACTGTTTTGGGTTATATGTTACATGGATATAGCACTTGTTCCCAAGAAAGTAATTCACAAACTTACAAAAATCATGAGGAACTTCTGGTGGGAAAACTCCAAGGATACTAGAAAAATCCGTTATATTAAGTGGGATAAATTTAAAGTGGAGAAAGCTCTGGGTGGTCTTGGAATTAGATCGCTGCAAGACCTCAATAGAGCTCTGATCAGTAAAATATTTGGAAGGTTCTAAAATGAGCCTGATTGTTTATAAAGTAAAATCATGAGAGCAAAATATTTGAGACAAGAGTCTTTTGGGTACTGTAAGAAACCAAACAAGTGCTCTTCCACTTGGAATGCTATGCTCAACTGCAGAGAAAATATGAAGAAAGGTTGTTGCTGGTTAGTGGGAGATGGCACCAAGATAGAAATATGGAAGGACCCATGGATTCCCCAAAATCAGAATTACTTCATCCATGAGGAATGTGTTGATATATCTTGAATCAGTTGTTGACCGAAACTCTACGGGGAGTCCGAGGGGCAGAGCCCCCGCCTAAACGGTATACATAATGTATTATCACTGAGACTGTTTTCCGTTATTTAGTCGAATTATGGTTTTTTCTTTGCCATATATATATACACACGTTGTACCTAGAATATGTGTAATTCAGTATTCTGCTCTATAATAAAACTCTGCTTTCTCTGTTATGGATGTAGCTAACGTAACAGTTAGTGAACCACGTAAATCTCTGAGTCTCGATCTCTGTTTATTGTTCTCGTTCGATCTCTCGTTACAACAGAATGCAATCAGAATAATAACATCATAGTTGTGAACGTGAAATTTATGCAAACTTATAAGAGGTGGAGTTTAGAGCTCATACACGAGTTATTCACTTCTCAAACTGTAGAAAAGATTCTGAATATCTATGTACCTGATGATGAAGAAGTCCAACATGACAAGATGATATGGACAAAGCATCCCAATGAATAATTTTTTGCAAAATCTTTCCAGAAAATGCTAAGGACTGAACATGCCACTTCCTCAAACTCTCAAAATGAGGAGATCAACTGGACACGATTTTGGAGTACTAAAGGCATCCCTGATAAAATCCAAATCTTTATGTGAAGAGTACTTCAAAAAGGGATGCGAATTGCTACAAGCATTGGCAGATTCATTCCAGGTTTCAATCAAGACTTTTGGCTGTCCAACAAATCCTTAGAAACCTTGGAGCACCTATTCATTTATTGTCTTCTGGCAAAGGCTATTCAGTTTGCTTCTCCTATGAACTACATGTTTGATCTAAACCCAAATCTCTCAATTAAAAGATGTATCGCTGACTGGTTAGATGAAGGGAATGGATTTAATACTTTCAAGTAGGAGGATAGTCTGTTCTAGGCCATCTGGAATGCAAGAAATGACGTTGTCTGCGATAATGTAAATCCTGATGTGAGGAAAATTATTAATGAAGTTGTTTATTGGCATGAATAATACAACCAAAATTCTGAAGATTGTGTGAACTCTGAAGACTCTCTTGTTATAGGTGAAAACAATCATTGTACCAGCTCTGTCAGTAGGTGGTGCTCTCCAGAAGAAGGTAAGATAAAGATTAATGTTGATGTAGCTTTTGTTTTGGGCCACTCAGCTTGTGCAATTGTTGCTAGAGACCACCAGGCTAGTTTTGAGGGGTGTTGCACTGATGTTTTTATTAATCACCAACCAATCGAAGCTGAGAGTGGAGCATTCGTCATGGCAATGCAGTTGAGAATAGAGAAAGGCTTCCACCATATTCTTGTCGAAGGGGATGCACAAACTATTGTCAACATTCTCAATCCGAAAAAAAAAACGAGCAAAATTCCTTGGAGAATCAGGTCTCAAATTGCTCAAGTCAGAGATCTAATGAAAATTCCAAATATGGACTTCAAGTTTGTCAAAAGAGTGTCAATTCCGTGCCGCATACTCTGCTAAATTTGCTAAGGATAACCATGCAGCTGGATGGTGATTAGACTCTCCTCCTTCGTGTATTGTTCCTCTCCTTGTTGAGGGAAACATGTTTTAGCTTGTTTTTGTTGTTTTCTTGTAATAAATAAAATAAATAAAATAAATACAATAAAATGGTTTATAAGGCGGATTATGTACACTAAGTAAATTTTGTGACACATGATAGATTTTGGTGTATATAATGTTATGATACGAGTATAATTTATATATATTTATTGTCTAATTATATTTATTAGTATTTAAAATTGTATTAATTTATTATTTTTATGTATTTATAGGTTAATTATATAATTTATAGGTTATTTATATTAATTTATTTTTATGTTATAAATAAATATGGCTGAATAAATGTCATAATAAAAATAGAAATTTATTAGTCCAGTGCAATGATTTTGTGCGAGCAGATGAACGGGTTAACCCATCTCTTTTATAGAGTGGCTGACGGAACGGATTTTCCTTTTTTGATGAAGAGTTGGTCTTGGAATTTCTGGACGGCAAGTGGGCTGATTAGCGTTAGAAAGAAAAGAAAAAAGTGTAGACAGAGTCTGACATAGACACAGAGAAAAATAAGAAGAGGGTCAAACTTCTTTGTAGAAAGACACAGACAGAAAAAGTAAGAAAAGGGTCAGACTTCTTTGGGAAGGCCAAGGGCGTAGAGAGAAGAAGTTAATACATATGAGTCTTGGGTGCCGCAAACGAAGTGAGTGCTGTTGGTTAAGTTAGCTAGTGGAGTTTGGCTGATCGGGTAAAGTGGCTGTTGGTTAGAAGGTGGACTCGAGATGTAAATGAGGTCTGGTGGACGTCTGCTCGAGAGAATAAAAAAAAGAGAAACTGAGGTTTAAGTGGGTCAGTTCTTTTTAGCTTCGAAAGAAGAGAAACGAATTAGATAGAGAGACATAGAAGTTGGGACTAGTACTAGATCAGAGATAGGCAAAGAAAGTGGGGTCTCATTTTCTGTTGGCTGACGTAATAGAGAGGTGATGTGACAAGTAAAAGAAAAAAACATGAACAATATACAAGGGGGAAGCTAGGTCAGAGAGAAGGGGTTTCGTTTGTGAGTAGGGCTGCACAATGGGCGGACGGGTCGGTTTTAGGGTAAAATCAACTACCAACCCGTCCACAGGTGGGTTTTGATAATTAAAACCGTATACCAATCCGTCCTCAGGTGGGTCGGGTCGGTTTTAACCCGCAGCGGGTCGGGCGGGTTCGGTTTTTTGAGCGGGTTAACCCGTGCAGACAACAAAAAATAACAAAACAGCCATTAAAAAAAGAAAAAAAAAATGAAAAAAAGAAGAAAAAAAGCAATATTATAAAATTAAGACAACAACAACAAAAACAAACAATAGTACCACAGCTCTAAATTTGCCATGATACTACTTTCGGCAATAGCTAGTATTATATGCAGCCGGCGGTCATTCAAGGTTAGGACAAAGTAGCTTGCAACTGTTGGTATTACGGTCAAGAGTAAAGACTAGCTCAGTGAATCCGATAAGATATGTATGCTACAGTACACCAATTAGTAGTAGATATGAGAGGATTAAGTTCATCTTTATATGATCCAGATCCAACTGAGAGTAAGTTGCAATGTATTTACTTCAATAGTTAGATTATAATTTTATAACAGAGAATTCAATTCAAATCTGACATGACATGACCACACAATGCTAGATGAAAGAAAGAAAAATACAGATTTATATCAAGTCCTTGCATCAAGAGTTAAGCTAACACCATCTAGGTACGGAGACTGAATCGGCTTAATACCTTCTTCTTTAGAAGTCATATATTAGCTGCAGAAGGAGAATGATATAAAAACACAGGTAGTTGCAGTTTCTTTGAGAAACGAATGATTAGAACAAGAAAACAGACGTAGTTGATGTATGCAAATTACACGATGCATTATCATTCCTGTATTTGAGTAATGTTGTTCCAACTTTGTAATAGGTAACAAAATTAAATATCTTACTGTCTTAGTCATCTTATTTTGAGCTGTTTTGTTTTACCATATGGCGCAAACAGAAATTATATGATAAGATGTGATGTAGAAATAATAAGCTGAAGTAGTCAACTTTGGGTATTCAATTAGGCAACCTATAAGGATGATTGAGGAGCTGAACTGAGGTTATCTGCAGCAGATAAAACAATTATACTGATGTAGCATGTAGACTTATAGCCTTTAAGCCTTTGCAAAGTTGAGGATGATATAATCTATGGAGGTGCTTCTTGATTTGTCGAAACTTTTAAAACTTAAAATGAAGAGATGGAGATTAGGAGGAACAGACAAATGCATAATCAGGGGAAATGCAAGTGACAAATGAAACAAAGTCAAGAAACTATCGTTCCAGTCTACTGATGTCCATAGAAATGTTGGCAGGGGAATTCAAACTCAAACTTCAAACAGGAAGGACTAACTAATAGTTCAGGTTCATGTTTCTTGAATCAACATGCACAGACTAATATGTGACAGGTCCAGGAACCTCATTGTATGGACCACAGACTCATTTACATAGTTCAGGTTCATGTTTGAGCATAGTACCCATCAAAATTATGTCTGAGCATAGTACCCATCAAAACTGATCACAACAGTATAACAATTAACAAAGTAAACAAGACTAATAACTGAATTAAACACTTATCTGTGGAAATAGAATCATTTCAAAGTTAACCCTAGTTCTTCATATTTTTATCCTAATTGATCAATTTGGACAATTTGAATTGATAATCATAAAATTAAAACGAAATACAACAAACCCATGTTTTCAAATCGATTGAATTGAAGATTCCAAATGAGATATGTTTACTGTTGTAGTTCACTAAATCATCAATGGAGATTTGATGATGTTGATAAATGAAAACGAAGGAATGGCAGAGAAGGGCAATAAGTATCATTACCTGGATGAGATGGCCGATGGCATGGAAGGATGGAACTAGAGGATGAGAGCCTTGAGAGGAAGGCAGAGAAGAAGTGAAGAACAGAAGAAGATTGATTCACAGTGATTCAGTGAAGATTGAAGAACGAAGTGAAGAGTGAAGACTGCTAGAGATTAGATTAGGTCATGTGTAGTGTAATGTGTTTAGTTTTTATGGACGGTCAAGATTGATCTCATCAACGGTCCATATTTAACGGTTTAAACGGGCGGGGTCGGGCGGGTTCTACACTAAACCCGTAAACCGACCCATGGTGCCCGGGTTTTGAGTTTTCAAAACCGTATACCAACCCGTAGCGGGCGGGTTCGGTTTTAAAACCCACGGTTTTGGCGGGTTCGGGCGGGTGCGGTTTTTCGGGTCGGTTCCTGTGCAGCCCTAGTTGTGGGGGATTCGATTCAGTTTTGAGTTTTAAAGCGGAGTTTTTCTAGGTTTTCTGTTAGACGGTGATCGGCTGGAAGAGCTAAAAAAAGAAAAGGAGGTGAAGAAAAAGATAGGAGAAGAACGGAAAGAAGAAAAAGCCGATTTCGATTTAATTTTTTTCTCTCTATATTTGTTATTCATTTTTATGAATTTTAAGAAATTCATAGCCATGTTTTACTACGCTTTGTAACTAGGGTTTTTGTTAAAACCACTTTGAATACTATACCAATTGAATTGAATAATTTGGTAATAGACTATTATAATTTCAATAAATTAATTTTTTATTTTTTTTATTGATTTAATGATGAAATAAGTTGTTGCTTCACCGGTTCTGTACAATACAATAACGTACGCGCATAATTAATAGGATCGCAAATATATTTGTCTACTTATTTGATATTTCATGCTTGAGTTAAATCCTTTGATGAGGTATGCTTAAAATAACCTGATATTATTTGTGAACCTATATTTAGTTTCGTATAATTTTCTCACTAATACAATTTTGATGGTGCATGCTTGGGTTTAGTTTTTTGATGTGTCATGCTTAGGGTGTCCCAGTGATATTTGCGACTCTAATACATATAATAGGTGATGTCGATAGAACAAATTATAAATTAATATTCAGGATTATGTTTCTTTTCAGTAATTGATTATAAATAGTGGTGAATGCTATAAACTCTGATTACTGATTCTCTTTGTTTAGTTGTTTTATTAGTTTAGTTTAAATTTATTTGTTTCATTCTTAATTCTAAAAATCCCCAAACAAAATTTCTTGTTCACTCATTAAAGATATTGGTTGCAGTATTTTTCCGCTCCCTGTGGGCTCGACCCGTATTTGCTGCTTCTACACTGTAGACGCGGTGCGATTGCGGTTATATATATAGGTATCTCAGAAACCTATCAATTTTTGACGTTGTAGCCGGGGGCGGTTGTGGAATATTGTAATTAGTATTTTAAATTTTTTTAATCGTAGTTTAGGTTTTTATTTTATTTATTTTTATTTTGTATAATATTTTTATTTTGTATAGTATTTTTATTTTATCTTTAGGATTTTTTAGTTCTTTTTGACTAAATTGTGAATGTTGATACGATGTACTAGTACTGCTTTTCGAAGTGGAAAAATACTTGGAAAAATACTTAGTTGAGTTCTTTGAACTCTTCCATTCCAATTATAAGGGTATGAGCATTTTTTATTTTCTTTTGTGGTGTGATTTATGGAATGAATGAATCGGTGATTGCTTGTTTGTTTACTTCCTGAATTTGCACCAATTTTATTTTGTATAAAAAAAAATTTCTTTGTATATATGGAGTCTCGTGACATGACATCCTTTCTGGCATTTTGGAACTTATCTAAAAAGTTCCAGAAAGAAGAGTCAAAAAGGAGTTGTTTACTGAAACAATTGGAGAATATGCTTGTAGAAATTCACATTATCAGGAACCCATGAGAGCAGAGTGTGTAAATAATGATTGTAATTATTCTCAAGGTTATGATCATTGCAAACCTTGTGAAGGTTATGATTATTACCAACCATACCCAGGTTGTGACCCATATTTTACTGATTCCAATTATTTTTCATATGCTTCTGAGTCACAGTATGAGAGAGACTATCCATTCTATTGTGACTCGTCTCCACCATCTTCGCTTGATTGCCGCAAAAATGGCATTGTTGAACGGACCAAAGCTAGTGAGTTATTTTTTGTTGAATTGAGTAAAACCTATGCTTATTGTGATCAACTTGCTAAACAAACTAGTTTATCAATTGCTCAACTAGCGCAGTCGGTGAATGATTGTGGTCTTAATGAGGATACAAGTTCTGATTTTTCTCATGATATTAATAATGAAACCTTTATGAATGTTGAATCTTTGTGCTTTGAGAATGATGACAAACTTGACACTTGTGACTATAGAAATGATGATACTGTTATGAAATTTGAATATAGTGTATCTTGTCCAACTCACGATCATATTAATGATGATACGCCTATTCGAAAGGAAGGGGTTTGGATTTGGGACACTGATGATGATTTAGAAGAACCTGTTTATACATGGGATACTATTGTCGAGTTTAATAACTCAAAGACAATAGATATGCAAATTGATATACCTTCTAATCATGTGAATTGTGAGAATCCTACAGGTCACTTAGATGTAAACAATGATGATGTGTAGCTCTCGAGGATTGTACATGAGAGTAATGATAGTACATGTTTTTCCTATGACTTAGGAGAATCAATAAAAAAATTCAAGGACACAGATGACTATGTAACACTAGAGATTTTGGAGGCTTTGTCGACTTCCTCAAAAGATGACAATATAGAGGATACCAAATCCATATCATGTGTCAATTTTCCTAGATTTGTTTACCCAACTTTCTGTAGGGTTCCTAGTTCAGGATTAGATGTGTGTGCTTCAAATATTCTGTTAGACTACTTTGCTTCTCATAACTTTTATGTATCTGTGCATGTTTCTCCTGCAGTTTCAGTTTCCATCCCTAGTGAACCCTTTGACTCGGTTATTTTTGTTCAAAATGATATATCTTTTGTAAAAACTAGGTTTGGAGGTAGCTCCTTTTTTTTAATAGTCGCATCATCTTTATGTTGCTACGAGTGTGAGGTTGTCATTGGTTGTATATATTGTGTTCTGGGTTGATCCCCAAATTTTTAGGTTGTTAATATATGGAGAGTCATTGTTTGTACATTCCAGTAGGTAGGTTTTTATTTTTTGTTCTTTTTATATAATTTTTAGACTTTTTGTTTTTGTTTTTGTTTTTATTTTATTTTCAGTGTTTTTTGTTATTACTATCGTTTGATGTGTGTTACAGAGAATACTATTTTTTTTTGCGTCAATCGGGAGAGACGTTTCAATCCCTTTCCTTTGATTTATATTTATCTCTGATATTTATGTATATTGTATACCATTCTAGGTTGCACAGTTTGAAACATTGAGTACAATGTTAGATTTAGGTTTGGGGGTAGAGTTTCAGAAAATCGATGCGCCAATAAGAAACTCCAAATTTTAGAAAAACTTGAGAACAATTCAGGATGACACTAACCATTCTAGGTAGATGGAAACATAGCTTTTGTCTAGAGGAATTGGTGTACCCAGCTAAATGGTCTATTCATATCTGAATGCCTAACTCAGGTGTTAGAAATAACATGATAACTATTGAACAAGCGTATCTCGGAATCATCATAACCATATAACCTTCTGTTTTTATTTTTACAATTTTGTGTTTCTCTAAGTGATTTGGTGGGACCCTAGTATTGCCTTGTTGTCGCCGTTGGGATGAAGTAGAGTGATTGAGATCTTTTATTGTATTTTATTTAGACAGGAAAAAAACAATAAAAACTCAATTAAAAATAAAAATAAAAATATTATTATATTCAATAAATCGACCGCTGGGGCCTTTGTATATACCAGCTACGTCGATATTAGTATTAGGATTAAGACCAGTGGGAGCGTATCTCAATCCATTAGGATTCATCCTGGCACTAACATTCATATAGATATTTTGGGAAACACCGTTCACCTTAGTCAACATGCGCAAACTTCATTATCTCCATATCCATCTTCTAAATCTATTCATATGTTTGAATTTGATTGATTTCGAGCAATGTGAATGTTGACAATTTCCATCCAGTTTTAGAACGTTTGATGATTATCTGAGTAGAGTTTTGCATTCTTATATGAATTTTAGTACGCTGAGTGCAAACTCGTGTATAACAATTGTATTCACACAAAATATTGATTCTTATAGCTAAAGAATTTAGTAGGCCAACTGAATAACATGTTCAGTGTCTATCCTGAATCGTTCAAAAGTAGCTAAAAGTTGGAGTATAGGTTTTGTGGGTATACCTCTTGTAAACCCTCACGAGACAAAAACTCGTCCGCTAAGGCCACTTAGGGGTTTAAAGGCTTGTTACACATGCTAAGTGTAGTCGCGATTCATGCGAAAGTGAGTTAGGATTTCATTATTTTTCTTAGACTTCGTTTAGATTAGTTTTGCTCGAGGACTAGCAAAATATAGGTTTGGCGGTATTTGATACGATCATAATTTATACATATTTACCGCCTAATTTATATTTGCTAGTACTTAAAATTGTACTAATTTCACTATTTTTATATATTTATAGGTTGATTGTATAATTCCTTATGTTACAAATAAACATGACTAAATAGATGTCCACATCAAAAATAGAGATTTATTGGTCCAGTGCAATGATGTTGTGTGAGCAGGTGAATGGGTTAACCTATCTCTTTTATAGAGTGGCTGACGGAGCGGATTTCCTTTTGAGAAATTTTGTATTTGGGTCGTAAATTTGTCCAGTGGTGTGTTTGGGTCGTAAGACCGTCAGTCAACGTGGTCAAGATAACCGGCCGTTAGACCCAAATTTTACAACTTTGCCATTCCGTTAACATACATCACTATTCGTCGATTAATTGAAAAATCGCCGATTAATTGCCGATTAATTGTCGATTAATCTCAGAAATCTCAATTAATCTCTGAAGCCTTTTCTGTTTTCCTGTTTCTGTTTTCCTGTTTTCCTGCCTGCAAAGAAAAAACGAGAGAGAGGGAAAAACAACGATCAATTAGGGGTTTTAGAAATTGAGCCCAAATTGAAAAGGATTTTACTAATATTAATCGATTATCAACACAACAATCAAGCCTATGATGAAGAACAGTGTTTTTAGGTAATTAATTTTGTTAATTTTTTGTTTTGTTTTTAGGGTTTTGACAATGGGTGGTAAGGGTTTTTAACTTTTAAGTAGTAGAGTTCTTAAATTTTGGGTTTCTATAGTTTGCGTTGGAAAATTTAAAGCCATACTTTGATCTTGCTTCTATGATTGTGATTGATTTCGGAGAATGAATGAAATCATCTGTTTGTACACAGGTTGGTGAATGATGGGGGTAGTTCTGAAGATGAAGACTACATTCCAAGAGTAAGGAACCTTGACCTAGAGAAGTGTGATGAAGAAAGCTCATATTACACAGGAAGTGAGAGTGATGAAGGGGATGATGTACCTACTGATGCTGATAGTGAAGTGGATAACATTAATCATCAACTAGTTTTGTATAGTGATGAAGCTGAGGTTTGTAGACTTGAAGAAATTGATCATGGTGAGTTCATTAAAAGCACCCAAAATCTGTATGAAAATGAAGATGTGGATGATGAGTTTAGTGTTGCAAAATCTCCCACAGATCAGTTATATATTGGCATGGAATGGCCAACATTTATTTACTTTAGGAAGTACTTGAGAGAGTTAGCAATTAAGAGGCATTTTAGTATTAAAAAGATAATGAATACTGAAAAAAGGCAAGAATGGAGATGTGCAGCTGAAGGATGTACTTGGAGAGTTAACTGTTATCCAACCTTTGATAAGACCACATTTAGGTGCAAATCTGGAGACTTGAAACATAAATGTAAACCTAAAGGTGTGTGCTCCTTTTTCATGTCTCATTATTTTGTGTCTCATTATTTTGTGCTTATTAAAATGTTGATGTTTGTTGTTTGTATACAGGTTTGAAAAATCCTAGGGCTAATGCAAGATGGGTTGCTTCAAAGATAATGGGGTATGTTTCTGACCACATTGACTGTAAGCCATCACAAATTAAAGATAGGGTGAAGAGAAAGTATAAAGTGGATATCTCATATTGGACTGCTTGGCATGCTAGGCACATATGTCTAGAGAAGGTTTTTGGTTCATTTGAAGACAGTTATAGGTAGGTTTTTAGGTCATTTGAAGACAGTGTCTTTTTGTTTTCTTGCTTTTTGATTTTATTTTATTTTTATTATTTTTTGCAGGCAAGTACCAGAACTGTGTAGACAGATTCAATTAGCAAATCCAGGCAGTGTGGCAATGGAGTAAAGAAGGTGTGAATGAACAATTTGCAGGGCTGTTCATTATGTACAAGGCTAGTCTAGATGGTTTTCTTAATGGTTGCAGACTGATTATTGGATTAGATGGTACCTTTTTAAAAGGGAAGTATGCAGGAATGATCTTGGTTGCTATGGCTTTGGACAACAATAATGGTATATTTCCCCTTGCCATATATTTTTGCAGAAATGAATGCAAGGAAACTTGGAATAAGTTCTTGTCTATTCTTGCGCCACATGTGACCATTCAAGATAAGCCAATTACATTTATTTCTGATCAGCAAAAAGGTATTACACCAGTTTTTTAGCAATGCACATTCTTAGTTAACATTGTTAGTAATAGTTAACATTGTTGTAATTTGATGATGCTTTTTGTTTTAAGGTTTAATTGATTGTGTGGCTAGACAATTTGCACATGTCAAACACTATCATAGCTTTTGCTTCAGACACTTGTACAAGAACATGAAGATGAAGCACCCTGGCGCTTATTTAGAGGAACTTGTTTGGAAGGCAGCAAAAAGCTACTACGAGATAGATTACCAGTTTTGGATGCAACAAGTGGAAGACTTGAATCAACAGGCCAGAACCTGGTTAGAATCTCATCTAAAGGAAGAATGGACAAGGCACAAGTTTGATCATACTTCTAGATGTGAGCATATCACTAACAATTTCAGTGAGTCTTTTAACAAATGGATTCTTAAATTGAGGGCAATGCCTATATGCAAGTTAGTGATGGAGTTTGAGAAACTAGCCATGCAAATTTTTTACAATAGAGAGCAACTAGCCCTCACTTGGGATCAAGATGGGTTAATAGAGAGAGCTGAGAATAAATTGAAAAGGCACAGAGATAATTTGCATTGGTTTAAATGTTATCCATCGACTAGAACTGTTTGGTTGGTTGAAAATAATGAGAGTATGACTTGGAAAGTGGACTTGACTAAGCATGAATGCAAATGTGGAGCATGGCAAGTTGGTAGTGTGCCATGTGTGCATGCAATGGCTGTCATTTTAGAAGTAGATGAGGATGAGTACAGGTAATTCCTAAACAAGTACATGTCTTTTTGTTACTTTGTGTCTAAAAATTCTTACTTTGTGTTACTTTATGTTTGTTTACAGTTTTGTGGATCAATGTCATTTTGTTAGCAAATACATGGCAACTTATGCTGGCAATATAGAGCCAATAACCAATCTAGTATATTGGCTTGAGGTATGATTTCTAATCCAATATATTTTGTGTTTCATTTAACTACTCCAATAGAATGTATAAATATGAACTTAATATTGGCAAATATAGGTCCCTGATGCTTACAAGGTAAATCCTCCAAGAATCGTAAGACCAGTTGGTAGGCCAAGATCGCAAAGAAGGCGAGAGAGGAATGAGCAACTTGGAATACAAAGGGGAATGAAACAATGTGGAGTCTGTAAAGAGTGGGGCCATAATAGAACTGGTTGCAAATTTCAACCTGAGGGTCATCTATCCAATGTTGATAAGTGGTAGCTATCAGAATCTCTTTTGTACATTTCACTTTCTTGAACTGTGAATGAACCATATGTTAATCCATGACACCAGTACCTAGCTCATCCATCTAATGTATGATATATTGGTCTTAGGTGTCCATATATATCGTGGACCACATGATAGGAGGCTTCTTATCAGTGATGGAGCCGCAATACCTAGACCAACACCTACATCCAGAATATATACAACTACAGGTATTAGGCCAACTAATGGAGGAGTACCTAGAGGTGGAATTCCACCTAATGGATGACATTACAATTGGTAGAGGGAGACCTGGTGCTATTGCAAGAGGTAGAGGTGGTGCAGCTGGTATTACAAGTGCAGTTGTAAGAGAAAGAGGGGGTGGTGTTGCAAGGGGAAGAGGAAGAGGTACTCATAGTGCTACTGCAGCTCAATCATCTCAGGCATCTACAATCACACAACAGCCTACTACATCAACAAGGCCTGCTTCCATTTTGGGGCATAGTCAAGACCAACCACAGCTAAAGAAAACCAACAATTCTACTTTTGGGGTTAAATGGTATTAGGTATGTTACTTTTGTTATTGGCTATCTACTTATCTCAATTAAGCTTTAAACTACTGCAATTAAACTCTCCTAGCAGTTTTTAACTTTGTTTTTTGTCTTGTCAAACCAAATACTCTACTCTACAATTGTATAACTTGTTTAAATCCTTAGAAATCTTATTTTGTTGTGATGCCAATGTGTTTTTTGTTAAGTTTTCTTGTTATGGTGGTGAATGCAATGGTTCTAGTAAATATTGAACTGCATGCAGGAAATTACAAGACTATAACCCAGGAAAACAGAAAACAGAAAAGGCTTCAGAGATTAATTGAGATTTCTGAGATTAATCGGCAATTAATCGGCGATTTTTTAATTAATCGGCGAATAGTGATGTATGTTAACGGAATGACAAACTTGTAAAATTTGGGTCTAACGGCCGGTTATTTTGACCACGTTAATTGACGGTCTTACGTCCCAAACACACCACTGGACAAATTTATGACCCAAACACTTTACCATACCAAAACTTACGATCTAAATAGAAAATTACTCTTTCCTTTTTTGGTGAAGAGTTGGTCTTGGAATTTCTGGACGGCAAGTGGCATGATTAGCCGTAGAAAGAAAGAAAAAAGTGTAGACAGAGTCTGACACAGACAGATAGAAAAAAAGTAAGAAGAGGGTCAGACTTCTTTGCGGAAGGCCAAGGGGCGTAAAGAAAGGAAGTTAATGCTTATGAGTCTTGGGTGACGCAAACAAAAAGAGAACATAGTGAGTGTTGTTGGTTCAGTTAGCTAGTGGAGTTTGGATGATCGGGTAAAGTGGTTGTTGGTTAGAAGGTGGACTTGAGATGTAAATGAAGTCTGGTGGACGTCTGCTCGAGAGAATAAAAAAGAGATAAACTGAGGTTTAAGTGGGTTAGTTCTTTAGCTTCGAAAGAAGGGAAAACGAATTGGATATAGAGATAGATGTGGGGAATAGTACTGGGCCTAGGGCTGTCAATCCTTATCCGAAATCTGATATCCGTTTTCGATAATCCGGGATCCTATAGGATATTATCCGTTATAACGGATATCGGATATCGGATACGGATATTCCTATCGGATATTAAGGGTTATTGTAACGGAACCGGCTAAGCCGTTATCCGACGGATATTATCCGTATCCGATAAGGGTGTAAGGAAAGTGTAAACAAAAATAAAAAACTAGGTATATTAAGTTATTTCCTTTTCGTTCTTTACCAATTCCCCTTCCGAAGAATCATCAGTAAACCCAAAAGATTTAGGAATCCTCTTCGAATCACTACAAAAATACCTAAACTACTTTTTCCTAAACCTGGATTTATCACAAACCTTAACCTTTACACAAACCGATCTTCTTCAGAGGTGTTGGTAAATCAGGATTTGTTTCACAAAAGATCTCACAAACCTTAGTTTCATTAGGTATTAGATCTAGTTTCTTATCACCAACAGATGCATTACATGGAGATATGGGTGTATTATAAAGATCTGATATTCTTTTATTATTTAGTAAATCTGGTAATGCCGAAGAATTAATGAAATTAGTACCTTGTGCTAAAGCTAAAGGAGCCTATTTGGTTTCTGTTACTAGTTATCAAGGGAATTTGTTATCTGGTGTTTGTGATTTTAATGTGCATTTACCTTTGGAGAGGGATTTATGTCCTTTTGATTTAGCTCCTGTTACCAGTACGGCCATTCAAATGGTTTTTGGTGATACGGTTGCGATTACGTTGATGAGTGCTAAGAATTTGTCTAAAGATGAATATGCTGCTAATCATCCTGCTGGAAGGATTGGAAAAAGCCTCATTTTTAAGGTTTGGGGGTTTTCAAATTATCAAATTCAATCATTTTGTTTGTATTGGATCTATGTTTTATTGAAATGAATGAATTGTAGATGATTTAGATCTGTTTCTCTGGTCACATAGGAGTTAGAAGAAGTAGGGATGAGAAAAGAAAAAAAAACTCTCATGGTGTTTTATGTATTTGTGTATATAGGTATCATGATGTGAATCTGAGTTAATAATTTAAGTTAAAGCAATACATTAATAGAATTTGCTCAGTTATAAGATTTCATTCTAACGATTCACGAACAACGTATAAGATTGAGATAATGTTTGTGTCAATTAAATAGAAAGTTTATGAGTTCATGCCAACAGCTAACGAACAACACTATTGAATCGAGATCCTTAGCATGTTCATTACATAAAAAGTTATTAGGGTCTTGCTATATTGCTAACGGTTAATGAACAACTTTATTGAATTGATAATGAACGTTATGATTATGTAGAAACTAGAAACTTATTAGAGTTTGCACTAAATTGTCAACAGTTAACGAACAATACTATTGAACTGACAATGCATGAAGATTAAATGTCCACTACTTGTCTCGGTTATCGGACATTTACCGGATATTATCGGATATCCGATAATCTTAACGAAACGGAATCGGATATGAAGATTAAATGTCCGTCAGATATCCGATATCCGATAAGCTTATCGGATATCGGATACGGCACAACCAATATCCGTTGACAGCCTCTGGGCCAGAGATAGTCAAAGAAAGTGGGGTCTCATTTATAGTTGGCTGACATAAAAGAGAGGTGATATGGCAAGTAAAAGAAAAAAAACACAAAAAATATAAAAGGGAGAAGCTACGTCAGAGAGAAGAGGACCCGGCCTCCCCCCCCCCCCCGCCGGAATTCGATTAAGTTTTGAGTTTTGAGGCGGATTCTTTTCGGGTTTTCTGTTAGATGGTGGTCGGCTGGAAGAACAAAAAAAAAATGGAGGTGAAGAAAAAGAAGGAGAAGAACGGAAAGAAGAAGACGTCGATTTTGGTTTAATATTTTCCTCTCTATTTTTTTAATTTTTTTATAGGTTTTGGGAAATCTATAGTCATGTTTTGCTAAGCTTTATAACTAGGGTTTTATATTGATACCACTTTGAGTACTAGACCAATTGAATTGAATAATTTGGTAATAGACTATTATAATTTGAATAAATTAATTCTTGATTTTGTTTATTAATTTAATAATGAAATTAGTTGTTGCTTCACCGGTTCTGTACAATACAATAACGTCCGTGCATAATTAATAGGATCGCAAATATATTTGTCTATTTATTTGATATTTCATGCTTGGGTTAAATCTTTTGATGGGTATGCTTAGAATAGCCAGGTATTATTTGTGAACCTATATTTAGTTTCGTATAATTTTCTCAGTAATACAATTTGATGGCGCATGCTTGGGTTTAGTCTTTTGATATGCCATGCTTAGGGTGGCCCAGTGATATTTACGACCTAATACATATAATAGTTGATGTCGATAGAACGGACTATAAATTAATATTCAGGATTATGTTTCTTTTTCGGTAATTGAATATAAATAGTGGTGGATGCTATAAAACCTAGTTACCGACTTTCTTTGTTTAATTGTTTTATTAGTTTAGTTTAAACTTATTTGTTTCATTCTTGATTCTAAAAATCCAAAAACATAATTTCTGGTTAGTTCATTAGAGATATTGGTTGCAGTATTTTTCCGTCCTTTCTGGGTACGACCCGTATTTACCGCTTCTACATTGTAGACGTCGTACAATTATGGTTATTTGTATAGGTATCTCAAATATTATCTGGGTTCACGACACACAATTTGCAATAACAGATGTTTGTTTAGTTAAAGTGTAATTTTAAGTCATTCGAACAAATTTTCGGTCAAAATGTAGATTATGGATTCCGAGCTACATTTCAAGCAGCCAAGCCACTTGGTTCTTGAGGCAGAATTTGTGTCACCTAAAAAATTCACTGCAAGGCAAGATAGATGTTACCTAATATATTTTTTATCATGAGACTTTTTTATCACGTAATAGATTTTGGGTCACGGCCTAAATGTTAGGCCATCGTATCGATATCGGCAATGTGGTGAATTTAGAACCTTTATATACAAGTTTACAGTTTTATAGAGGGCTTTTCATATGAGGACAAAATAGGGTCATTAGTTATTAAATCCAAAAAAATCATATCCATCATATTTTTATAATGACTAAACTATCCATGTTTAGTTAGTAATAGTTAATCTAATTAGTTAATAGATTAGACTAATAAAATAATGTTATATTTAATGAAATCAAATCAGATTTATAATTGTTTTGTTTTGGTGGGAAGATAAAGTAGAAGAAAAAAGAGAGAACTTTTTGGAGATTTTTGAAAAAACCTAGATTTTGATTCACTTAACCAATGTCTGAGAGTAGTTAAGCATACCTCTAACTTAAACTCTTGGCATTTTTCTTGCTCAAAATTGCTTAAAGTACGTAAAAAAAAGAAGATTTTTTTGTGATCCAGGCAAGTTTGCGGTTGGGTTTTCATCTCGAACCCAATTGTAAGACATATTTACGGTTAGATTTCAAACATAACTTTCAAGCATAACCATAAAATAAAATTACAGTTGAAAAAAAACCAATCATAAAACAATTACGTTTGAAAAACCCAACCATAAAGTGTCATCTTCATCTTTATTTTGTAAGTTTACGGTTGGAAATTGAAAAAACCCTACCGTAAAATTAAAGAAAAACCAGTTACGTTTGGGAACCCAACCGTAATTTCTTCCAAACACGGATTTACGGTTGGGTTTTGAAAAAAAACCAAACGTAAAATTTTCTAAAAACCTAATTTTTTTTTAGAATCAATCAATCAAACAAGATATCAATCATAAAAAGGAGAAAAAAATATCATTTTTTTTTCCGATGGAAAAGAAAATAGGAAAAAGAAGAGTTAGATAGTAAGGTTTTTTTATTTAGGTTTTAATCAGTTTTTTATAGATGAAAGGATAATGTAGACATTTGTTATTGCTATAGGATACCCCCTAACCAACAATTGAGATACCCTGAAACCTTGAAAAGTCCCTCTATTGGAAGTGTAATATGAGGGTTCTAATTTTAGGATTGTATTGGCAAATTTGAACTTACAACGACATATTTTTGGATTGAGAGCAGATTTTGGACCAGGGGACAAACATTAAGTCACATGTCACATATTGGATCACTTAATGAATTTCGAGTCACTGAATATTTTTCAGTCAACACAAATTTTAGATCACTGGATATTTTTTACAGGGGGTTAGTGGATTGAGAATTATAGGGAGTTTCAGAGAAGATCTTAAATCTAATATTAGTCGTTAGAGACTTTGAAAGAGTCTCTTAAGCACCCTTGTTAGTGAATAAAGACTTTATTTAAGTTCCTGAAATTCTAAAAAACTCTTTGTTATTGGTTAGGGATTTATAGAAAGTCCTTTAAATGCTTATGTTATTGGTTATCAACTTGAAAGTCATGAATTTGTAATTTTGTGAGACTTTAGGAGACTTTTATGCAAAAATAAGCATGACAAAAGTCTCTCCAAAATAGGTGATATTTTGGGAGATTTTAAAACTAGTGTTTTTTTTTTTGTTTTGCAAGTGCCTTTTTTTTTAAACTAATGATTAATCAAACTATGTTGTATTATCCTTAAATAAACTATTTTTTACAACTATATTAACATACTAATCATCCATAATCTATTACCTATAACTTGCTTAACTATATATAAGACGAGTTATTAGAAAAAGACATAATTTTTCTTAAGGAATCTAAAATACATGGATTTTAAATTAAATTTGGGTTGTTAAGTACCATGTGAAATTTTTCGGTAATCATGGAATTTGGGTTATTTTATACGAATGCATGCATGAACAATATATATTGTATTATTTTCAGTAGTCTTAGTAGAATGTGCCACGATGAAGAAGAACGGACAAACCAGCCCACCAGGTGATTATATATAGTGATTAGAACTAGGTTGTATGTCTTGGATAATAGTCTCACATGCGCTATCAACAATTCCTATGTGGTATCTTGGATTGCTCCCCCAATTGATTTTATCTTTAAATAAATGATTAAAACAAACCCACTATGATCATATTTACTGTCTCTATAAATCACAAAAACTTTCTAAAAATCCACTATTTAGTTAGAATGAAGCGAAGTGTTGGTGGTCCAATTTTAAGATGAACTAATCGCAATCGAAATGCAGATTCTCTAAAGCCTCTCCTTTCAGTCGAGTACCCTACCGGGCCCTCTCCCGCTGGTCGAGTGGATCAATCCCCTCTCCTTTCTGCAAAGCGGTGATTTGGCTGTTGCAAGATTAAATGAAGCTAGCGCGATCAAACTCGATTAATAAAGAGAGCATAGTAATGTCACTTGCCGGGTCAATTCGATCTGATCTGAACTTTTTAGTCTAAGCTCAAAAAAGTTGGGATAGAGGCGATGTTCTTAAATTTAGGTTGCTATTTCTTTTAGTAACTTTCTGGGTTCTAAGATTGAAATGGCTTCAGCTTTCAGGCTGGTAGCAGCTTCAGCAGCAAACCCCTCAACTCTGCTTTGTATGGGGGATCGAGAATGGAATTAATACATAAAAAAAAGAAGTATTTCTTTCTTCCCGCCAAGTCGGCTGCTTCTCAATTAAGTCAGGGTGGGCAGGTAGTCGTTCGAGTCATCAATCGAGAGATTTCTTTCCAACAAGCATTCCACTTATGCTTGTTCCGGAATTGCTCTAGCCTGGGCTCGGGGGACTTATTCTTTTTCGGGAATTTTCTCATTTGTATACTTGATTGACTTGGTGGCTTGAGCAGTCCTTGTCCATGTTGGAACTTTGACGCTAGTGAATCCCTTTTAGCTCTGGGATGACTTTAATCTAGCTTGAATTCGTCGACTGTAAATCACAAAGACTTTTTAAAACACTTTCATAAAGTCACTTGAAATCTCTAGATTTATAGAGAATCTCCGAGAGTCTCTCAATAAAAAATCTCTAAAAATCCAAAAAATTCTCATTTGACTACCCCTTGTTAGTTTGATTGCATGATTTGATCTCTGAGATTTTTCATCTCATTGTGTACTTTTCAGTTAATGAGATCGAAGTAAAAAAAGCTTTGGTTAAACTAGTTCTTTTTCTTTCTTTGAGGCAATATGATACTAGTTACTGTTTAGTAGTCTAACAATGCCTGCCATGGCCGGGGCTTTAAAATCTCACCTTCTGGGCGGGGTTTTAAGCTGCGAGTTGGGCAAGATGCAATGTAAATCCCTAGCAAAACTTACTATTGCTAAGTTTTTAATGTAGAAGTTAAATATTTGGAGTTTTGTTCTAGTTAAATATTTGGAGTCTCTAATGAAAGACCCAACAAAAATTAACTTGTTAAGCAAATTTTGTTAAAGTTGACATTTCCCTCGAACTACACCAAACCTTTGAACTTTGAAACTCCATCTTATCAACACTAATAAACCAACACTAAATGACCAATTCCGTAGATTTTCCAAGAAACTATAATTAAAGTGACAATTCACCGTCTTTTTTTTTTCTAGGAATCCAACTAAGCTTAAAAAGAGAAAATTATAAATTAGTAGCTAGTACTAGGGCTGCACAAACCCGACCTAACTCGACCAGCACCCGCCTAAAAATACCCGACCTGCACTCGGCCCGCCGATGAACGGGTTGGGTGTGGGTGATTTTATTGAAACCCGACTTATGGCGGGTCGAGTGCGGGTGATAGCTCCTCTCACCCGATCCGACCCGCCCACCCGCCATCTCACTTATAACTCATAACAGAAGCATCGACTGATTCAATCATTCAACTCATCGACTCTATTCCATACTTCATCTTCTTCTCTGTTCCATACTTGATACTTCCATTTCTTCTTCTTCTCTTACAGAGCACAGTCACACCACTACCACCACCGTGAACCCAACTGCAACATCAGTTCATCACCACCATCAGTTGAATCTCTATCAGGTTTACAGCCGTACAGGTACTGTTTCTTTTATTAAATTTTTTTTGCCCTAATTGAAATTAATGTGTTCATTACATGATTTAGTAGCAATTGAATATGGGTTTTTATTAGTTTTGAGTGTTTGTAAATCTGTGATAGGGTTTTACTAGTTTTGAGTGTTTGTAAATCAATTTTAGAACTAGGGTTCTTCAAGTTAAAATTTGGGGAATTTTCCCAAATCTGTTTCTAATGTCAATACATAATTAATGCTTGAATGGGTTGATGTAATCTATTAAAATTGGAGTTTTAACAACTGAATTTGTATAAATTTGAACCTCTGGACCATGACTGCATGAATTCCATTGTATCAATCCTGTTGAAATTTTCCAAGTACCTTGCAATTTGAGTATTGAATCAAGTATGTGTTCTTTACAGTCCATGGTTGCAACTGAACTTGAAAATGATATGTTGGTCACTTCTTGGTATTGGAAACTAGTGTTTCAAATACGTTCCTTTAGTTTACAGGAATTGGGTTTCTGGTATTTTTCTTCATTTATTGTTTTGGTACTCAAATTATCATGTGTACTTGATTCTTACTTGAATATTTGATTGAACTTGAACTGGCTATATGAATATCTCCTAAGTTTGTTTTATTGTGCCAGATCCTTCTTCCTTCTTAACTCATTACATTGTATGTACAGTTTATATCCAACTACAAATAATAATACTAGAAGTGGCTTAGACAATCAACATTTCTCCCTAAGAATTCCCTTGTAAATATTATCTAAGCTATAAACTTCTCCATTGGATGCAATTAGTTGGACCTCTGGTAGCCTCTAGGTAAGTGTTATTATAAAGATCTTCTCTAGCTCTACCTGAGACAGAGTTCTAAGCATTAGCATTTAGATCTACAAGCATGATTTAGAATCTACAAGCATTTAGAATCAACATTTAGACAAATGTTCCTTTCTTGTGCAGTTTGTTATTTCTGCTTATTCCACGAGGGATTTATATTTTCAGTTGGTTAATTTGATAATGGCTATTCATTTTTTCCTTGTTCCTCCCGGATGTACTTTTCTTCATTTCTATTCTTTATCCTGTTTGATTAGAAAGTTGTTTCACCTTAGATATGTTCAAGTGATGTCACTGATTGTGTTAGTATAATGTGACTGGTAACAGAATGCAATTCTTATGAGAAAGGAAATGAACTTTATTACTTATTATTACTTACAGAAAACAGATTACAATTATTCTCAGCAAGAACTTCTGTCAATTAGGAATGACTTATAGAAAGGATGTATTTGGTCCATATGTGATGGAAAAGAAGTTAACATTTGGCAAGACCCGTGGACACCTGCTATCAGTTCTTTTAGGCCTGAACCAGACAACCTGCACCAAGCTCAAGTGGCATCAGTTAAGGAGCTAATGTTCTGTAGTGGTTGGAGCTTAGGTGTGATCAAAACTCTATTTTGTGATACTAGAGTCATGCTAATCAGGCCATACACATCCCCATGCAGGGAGCAAGGGACAAACTAGTGTGGAAGTATACATCTACTGGAGAACTCAGCTCGAACTCTTTCAGAAATTACTGGAGGATGATCGTGGTCAGCCTTCTTCTTGCTCCATGAATCATTTCCCTTGGAAAAAGCTTTGGCAGGTTGAATGCATAGCCCCGAGAGTACCCGGCTTTATTTGGCGCTTGGTTCATAATGGGACTTGGGTACAAGTAGACAGTACGTAAGTTCATACAACAAACTGATCCTCACTGTTGTTTCTGTAATGACCCAAGTTGAGGGTCTTAAGCTTTTGGTATTGCACTGTAATAAAGCAAGGTTGCTTCCTCTCTTGGGCTAAACATCAGAATAAATGCTGAATACTTCACTATCTAGTCTTATTGAAAGCTAGCTTGAGTTTGAAGAACAGTTATGGCCTTATGGGACCTTTTGCTAGGCTGCAAACATTTTGTGGACGGGTGACCCGCACCAGCCCGACTCGACCCGCCATCTGGGCGGATCAAACCCGACCCGACCCGAGGACCAGGCGGATCGGTTGCGGGTGAAAAAAATTTAACCCACCTATCGACGGGTCGGGTGTGGGTGAGGTCAAACCCGACCCAACCCACCCGATGTGCAGCCCTAATTAGTACTGGTAGTCCAATAACAAATATTTATTTAAAGCCGTTGTTTCTTCAAACAAAGGTCCCAAAAATATTAGTATCACTGTATCAGTGAGTGAGTTGTTTTGATTTGAATACATACAAAAGATTAATGCTCCGTCAAGGAACCATTTTCGACGATTTTAATAATTTTAAAATTTGGTTGTGCATACGAGTATCACTTTTCTTTCTTTTCTAGTCCACATCCATAACACCTCCTCTTAATTCTCTATTTCGTAAGTTGTCGTCTCTTGGATGACTCTTTATTTTTAATATTATATCTGTTTCAACAAAAATATTATTAATATTTTTTTATTTTAATCTAAAAATAGGTTAAAATAAAAAATTAATAATAACTCTTTTCTAAAAACAGAGAAAGCATAATTTATCTTTTTTCTGTTAAAAAATAAAATAGAAAAAACTTATCTTTCAAGAAAACAAAAACTACTGCAATTATACTTCTTGATTATCAATACCGATAATGTAAAATTCTTCGAATTTAACACGTCGAGTAGAATTGTTAACTTTTTTGATTTATTCCTGGAACTAGTCGTATACTTGGTTATTTATCAAACTTACTGTTGTAATATAAAACATAGAAATGGTGTCACAATAAATGCTTATGTCTATTCTTAGTTGACGTTATCTTTAAAATTTGTAGTTTTGATCACAAATATGTCTGATGTTGCTATCATATCTCTTCTTTGTTCAAGTAATCTTGAATGAAATCTTGATGTTCCTAACACATCTCTTCCAAGTTCAAGTAATCTAACTCTTGTTTAAGTTACAACTGTTCAGTACTTTCATTTATTTTTATTATATTCAACTTCCATAATTCACTGTATAATGTAGAGAGAAAAGCATGTCTCATGCTGTATAATTTTTGAATCGCATGTGCCGGCATCATCTGCCGTGAGGGGTTACCAAATTCTATATGATTAAATGGTTGTTTTATAATGGTAATCTGTGGAATTTTGCAACCCCTATAACAACCTTGGTTATTCATCTTGGGAGTGGATTATTGTTGCTTTAGTTCATGGAGTCCGTTGAAATATAACCAGGAAATAAAGAATGGGAAGGAATTAATCTTCACTATTTAAAGGGCATTTGGAACCCAACAAAATTTCTACACATTTCGCGTCATAATTCACCGTAAGATCTACAAAAAATAATTGTAGTAAAAAAATGAAAAAATAATTAAGAATGCAAAACAATTCCTATATTTCTTTTACTCACAAAAGAATGGATGGATGGATGAATGAATCAATTATTTGGTTTCTGTTTCATCTAAAATTTAGTATTGTGGGTGTGACGGGTGGTGTTGTAGTTGTGGATGTCGTCGTGGCATCTCTCCAAAAAATGGTTGGAGTTGATGGTTTCGGACTACTGAGACTAGTCTTTCCACCAGGCCGTGGAGACAGATTTACGTGCTCTAATGCACGAAATTGGAGCCCTGATGGGTAATCCCTCACACAACCTATACGAGGACCGGCACCTGTTGTCCATTTGAAAGATAACTGCTTCCCTAATTGATATGACTCTAACTCTTTCTTTGAATTGATCCTACGAAGAATGGACTTTTTAGGAATGGTTTGTTTTTGTTCCTGTTCTTGTTGTTCTTCACCTTCTTCATCTGATTCGATCAGTTCCCTTGTAGGAACTGCGTAATCTTCGTCGTCATCCTCTAATGATTCATCGGCAGTCTCGTAACCAACCAATGGAGATCCCATGGAGAAACGATTACAACTTCTCCGTGATAGACTAATTTCTGAAGCCACAAACAAATCGACTCTGTTTGGTATTTCAAGGGTAGTCAGCTTTTCGCTGAAACGTTGAGACCGTTTTGACTTGGGTTTATGTAATTCAGTCTTTGTTTCTTGTTTATCCGAGTCAGTTTTCTCTTCTTCATTCGATTCATCAGAATTAATTTCTTCTTCTGGATCCAAATCCTGCTCACCTGTTTTCGTCAAATCTTCTTCCGATGAATTGCTTCTGAGGCTGATATTACCGTGTTGGCTTGTTTTGCTGCTCTCATCCTCGTCAGTCGGACTTTTCTGAATAGTTACAGAGTAGACCAGTTCAAATGAGTTCACATACTTCAGTTTTGGCTTTTGGCCTTACCATTTAAATCAATGTGGAAAACTCATGTATAGTATGATCAATAGGTTACCTTGACATTGGTGAGATCAACACTGTGTTCCTTGAGGAATGACACAAATTCCTGAAAGTTTTGCTCAGTAGGTCTATAATGTCCACTGTGAGGCCAAACCGCCTGTTCGGGATAGAATGGTGGGACTACTTGGTTAAACCAATATCCGCAATAAACATTTTATCTTTATCATACTACAAATTTGAATTGTATTTTTATACCTTCAAAATACCATTTTCAATGACTAATCGTCCAGCTGCTGATGTCGCTCCACCTGCCAAAAAACTTGAATGTTGGAATGTGCCTTTCTTTTTCTGCCCAACATACAAACTTTTTGATGTACTTAGAACGAAGATCCACTTAGCATCATCTGATGCTTCAGATGTGTTAAGCAGCTCTCCACTTTGCTTGTACATGAATTTCCCGTCGTCCACTATAACTTCATAATTCTTCCTTTCTATCTGCACCAAGGAATCATTTTTTTTTCAAGTTAGCATACAAGATCGACTTTTCCGAGAAATGAATATATTGACCGTGAAAGTAAAAAGATGAGACTCACCGGACCAAGATACTTGATGCACTGATGTTGAAGCCTTGACCGAGGGCATTTATCCACAAGATTGATCTCCCTTCCATCTCCTATATCTAACCTGCATTTTCAAATTTCAAATAATTCCTTCGTAAATACAAAATTTTCATCTATAGTATCATCGTTTAAGGAAATGATTCTCTTTTCGATAACCTACCAGTAGAAGAAAGGTTGTCTACTATCACATCCGAGCCAAGTAGCATAGTAGAAATGTAGGTTATGGCCATACCGGTGTCGTGGATCAATCTGTTTGTATCAAGAAACACAGACAAAATTTAGTGATAATCAATGAAAAACACGAGTTAATAACATATACTAACTCTGTTTCAGTAAAAGTTTTCCTATCACTTTTTCAATTTAGTATATTTTTAGGTTAAAATAAAAACTAATAGTAACACTTTTGCTGAAACGGAGGAAGTATATTAATAAATGCATATCTTATTTGGTTTGAAGATTATAGAGAGAAATGGTGCTTACCGCTTCAAGCCAATGCTGCAAGGCAAGCTTTTGAGCCTTGTCATCTTTGGATAGACCTTTTCCAACCTTTGCTGCTCTAGTTCTTGCTCTTGACCATCGAGAAATAGCAGTCTCATGTTGCTCATCCTCAAAGAATGAAACTGAACTCCGTTTCAATTCAGCAAAATCCAATAATTTCCACCTACAGATATACAAACAAACAGAACCCCGTTAAACTTTCAAAATGAATTCGAGAGGATAGACGACTATTATTATTTATACATATGGACCCAAGTTTTTGAAACAAAAGTACTCACCATCCTTGCTCCACAAGAACAGCACAATCTGCAAGCTTTCTTCGTGTTCGAAAGCTTTTGTAAACTTTCTGCAATTTCAAAGCAGCTTCATGTTTGGGATGACCGGAATCCAACTTGGGTGACCACGAAATTTTATCGGTGGTGAGACTATCTTGTTTTGAGAATGGAATGCTAATATCCTTGTTAACGGGCTTAATAAGTACATTGTTCTCGATATCTGATGAAGAAGATTTAATTAATATCATTGTTTCCATATCATTACTTTTTAAGCTTACAGATTCTTCAAAGATCATTTTTCCAGAGCCAACTGATTTCAGAATAGTTGGTTTTGAATCTCTTCCATTAAAACTCACGGATCGGAGCGCTGTTTTCACATCATCACCGTGGAAACTAATAGATCTCACAATAACACCGTCAAAACCTTCATTCAAAACATCATAATCAGCTCCAGGACAGGAAAAAGATATTCCCATTCGATTATAAAAACCGATACTATTGCTTGCTCAAACCTTGTTTATTACTACACAGGGGAGTCTCGGCAGTCGGCAGATTGATTAAGAAAGATCTCCCAATCCCTATAGAAGCGGAAAAAAGAGAAAACAAATAAGTTACAGCTTGAGATTTTTCTATGTCCTCCGGCCAGGAATCTTAAATTCCAACATTTATACGGAAATCATGTTAATCTATAAACTAATAGGAAGAAAAGAATCCCTAGAAATGAGGATCAAAATTTAGCAGGAAATAATATTAATCAAGGCCGGGTTTGAGTCATTAAAACTGAAACACAGGGAATCAAACGTCAATACAAAATTCCATTAAATAAAAAATCTGCTCTGGGAGAAAATATCGAATACACATACGACAGAAAACTGGTTTTACTTTTATGAATAACATCTACCAATGTAAGCAAAAATGCTCCAACCCATTTCTAAGTAACATTCTAGAAACCCTTTTCATTAACATCAAACTTCATTAAAATGAAATAAAAGACAAACAAAAAAACAGAAGAATGATATATACCATAAACAAAATAATAACCCAAAGCCATAGAAATGTAGGTAAAATCCATTACCTTGAATGAGTTGGGAGACAAAGAAATGATGAGAAATGAGATTGGTGTTGGTGAAGAGTGAATGTTCAGAGAGAGAGAGAGAGAGAGGGAGATGAGATCGGAGATGGGTGTCTGAATGTAGGAAAATCCGAATAGAATGGGAAGAAGAGAGAATGGGTTTAGTTTTGCTTGGAACGTGTAGATTACAGAGTGGATTTTTTCACCTAGTGTAGGCTAGTTTTCAGAGCTAAAAAAAGAGATTGCTGTATTAGCTAATGTTAGACTAGTTATTTATATACATTGTCTATCGATCGACCGAGAGAGAGAACAGTAACAGACTGCAACCACTCCCTCCAACCACGTGTTTTGACTATTGAGGGAAACCAGGTTTCACACTAACTTACTCGGATAGGAGGATACCAAATGAAATTTAGTGAGAATTTAACTAGACCCCTCTTTCAAAATGTCTCCTACTACTCCACTGCGATAGTATTAGTGTTACTAAATCAAAATTGCATAAATTTCTGTTTCATTTACAAATATGATTAATATACGCCACTTGCTAGTAACTTATTTATTAACAGTGTCGTGTTTTTTTTTTTGAACCCTATTATTGAGGTTCTATATTTTGGATTTTGAGACCTTATAAAATGATAAAATAGGGTTATCAAGAAGTAAATCCCAAAACCTTGTATCTTAGTATTTTACATAATATCTAGATTGTTCTAAGTTAATTAGTGTGAATAAAATTTATTAGCTAATTTAATGAAGATTAGTGATTGATTAGATTACTGATACGATTTAAATTTACGATTTGATAATCAAAATCAAATTAAACCTACGGCTGGGAAAATATGAACTCCCAGCCGTAAATAGAAGTTACGGCTGGGTAATGCATATAACCCAGCCATAGAAGAAACTTACAGTTTTCTTTTTTAGTAAACCCAGACGTAAGGGAAAATAGTTGAGTAGTCTACAGTTGAGTTTGATACTGAAGCCAACCGTAGAAGTAAGTTACAGTTAACTTTTGTGGTTGACCCATTCATAAGTAACCCTGAATGTGTTTGATTTTTTCCAAAGTAGTTGAGATTGAACACTAATACTAATTCATTGACGATAAAAAATAAATTTCATAACATTTTTCATTGTAGGGAATGACATTACAATAAGGGAAAAGACATAAAGTACATAAACTAGACATGATAAGTTAAACCGTGAAATACAAGTAATTTTCCATCAAAACATCATAGAACTCTTGATTCCTGAATTTTTTGCCAAAGACCTCCTCATAACTCTTCGAAAATTCATAGCATAAATGAAATCCACTTAGTTGGGTTGTATTTTCTTTACTGTAGATGGTAGGATACCTCATATTGGTTTCCACCATAATCGATCACTTTCACATCGACTATGGAATAATTCAAATCTTTGCCTGATGTTTCGGTATGATCTTGCGTGTCGATTTTCATATAAGGTGATAAAAAATATGAAGACACGGAACTAGAAATTATCCGAGGGTTGATCCAGGTTGATGTTCATCTCTTGATCATGTAGTGTTATCGTCGACCATGCACGAGCTATGACAACATCTTCTCTAGTGGTGAATCTAGCAGCCATGGTTTTTTTTTTTGGTTTATGAATAAATGAAAAGTGTTTGTTGGAAAACAAAAAGGGAAACAATTTGAGATGAGAAGTAAAGAGGAGGTGTATTTGTTAAAAGGATAGTGATTTATATTTGATGATAGACCCAACGGCTAATTTTTTTGAAAAATCCAGTCGTTTAGTAGTAATTGTACATTCTTGCATTGGAAAATGTATCCTTTTTAGAGAATGTTAGTTGTTTAGGGTTAGGAAATGGGTATGACAACCTAGCCTTAGACCTGCCTCAGGGCCACTTACGGCTAGGTTAATGCACAGACCTAGCCGAACATAAAATTCATGGTCACTTACGGCTAGGTCAGTTTACAAAACTAGTCGTAAACTACAAATAAGGTTTTTAGGGTTGAATTTTCTAATAATCCCAGTCGTAAAACTGACATAAATTCTAAAACACCTAGTTTTACGACTAGGTTTGTTGGTCGTATAGTAAACTCAGGGTCACTTACGTCCAGCTTTTAAGCTGAAACTAGTCGTAAAACTAAGAGATTCTAAACTCTGCTACCTTGTTGAACTCTGGATTAAGACTGAGATGTTGCAAGATCTGTAGATAGCAAGTGTCACCCTGTTACCCAAAAGATCATGAAAAAGGATGGTGTCGTGTGCGTACAACAAGTACGATGTAGTTGTACGTCTAACCATTGCAGTATTCATCTCCCTATCATTGGAATTATTGAACTTAGCCCTTAGACAACTCAAATTTATCTTTCTTGCCATACTTGGTGAAACCATTGCACCAGCCTTATTCTTTTTCCTTATGTTATCGAAATCATCCTCTCCCTTCGGCTTTTCTATGGCTCATACCTCAAACTCTTTTTCGGCTTCATTCTTGTGCCATCCAAGACATTCAAAGACCAACTTAAAAATATCTTCAAACATAAGAGAGTTGTCGAAACCATTAAACACGATTTTCCCATCCACTGACAAGCCTGTAATATGGAGATCATCGTCGGGAGTGATAGTCATCTCGTCGACTGGAAGATAAAACGTTGTTGTCTCGGGAAAATAATCTCCCGAAAAAAACAAACAACGACAACATCGTATTGCTTTTGCGCAGTGGCTATTCCAAGCTATAAGCCTGAAGCCTGTACCAAGGCTACAACCGCGTCACTCTCGTTATCCAATGGCCAAAAACTCTCCCTCTAGTGTTTGAGTTTCAGGACCGTTGTGGTATGATCCTACATAAACAATGGAAAAACATTAGTAATAATATAATAAGTTTTATCTTTAGATTAGATTAGATTATTACCAACGTCTGACAGACCCTTGTCGTCCATGAATGTTGGTAACCAAATAAGATGAAAGTCATATCCCTTGGCTCACCCTAAGGTCTTCCATTTTGCTTATCTTTTAAAAGAACCACATTTTTAATGACTTGAGTTGTTGTAAGAGGAGTTGGTTTCTTCTCTTTCTATTTTCCTTTCCCTTTAGCATACCAACCAATGAGCGAACACTTGTTTCGTCCCTATGTTCTTCTTCAATCACATGTTCTTGTTGTTGATAAAGCACAAGTGCAAGTCCAATTACCTCTTCTATTGGTTAACTAATAACAAGTGCACATTTCTTCCTTTTGTCTGCACCCAATTTTTTCTTGTGACGAGGGGTTGGAGTCAGGTCATTTCTTGGTGTTACTTCTTCTGTTCTTCTTTTCTTCTTGTCCATTCGTGGCCTAAAACAAATTAAGAAGACATGTTCAATACATATAGACATATAACAAGAAAACATAGTTAAAAAAATGAAAATCCAGAAAAATTTCATTTCAAAACAGGAAGCTCAGGGTTGTTTACAGGTGGGAAATATTATTTGCGACTGGCTTTTCCAAGCATTTACCTAGCCGTAAACCATTAAAAAAAATCAACCCAAACTCAGGGTCAGTTAGGGCTAGGAAATGCTATTTGCGGTTGGGTCGAGTTGCTCTACGGCTAGAATTTCCAAGCATTGACCTATCCGTAAAATCTTAAAAAAAATTTAAACCCAAACTCAGGGTCACTTACGGCTAGGAAACTAAAGTTACGGCTGGTTTCAAAATTTGTCCAAGGGTGTAACTATATTGTTTACGGTTATGAATTGTTTAATTTCTTAACCGTAACTAAAAAAATGCCCAGTATTTACGGCTGGGAGTTCATATATTCCCAGCCGTAAGTAGGAAAAAATTTTACGGTTGGGAGTTCATCTTTTCTCAGCCGTATATCTGTATTTACGGCTAGGAAATAGGCAGTTACGAAACTGAATTTTTGAACCCTAATTTTAACAAATGTACCCTAATTAAGCAATAAAATTGATAGAAAAGGGATGAGTTTTTCGGTTCATACCTTAAACGAGCCATTTCTGGTGGATTAGCAAGAGTTTCCTCTTCTTCTTTGTTGGTTGATTGAACTCGAATCTTCGTCAACTGGTTTTCTTCTTATGTATAATTTGGTAGTTTTACTCACTTGCTTCGACCTCATCTTGTTTTATAGAAAGAGTTTAATCGTCGATGAATAATTTTTAGAATCGACGATTAATCGTCGTGTGATGAGCGAAAACGAAGAAGATGAAATGGTGAAGATGAGAATGGGTTACGACTGAGAGGAGGAGGAGAATAGAAGGAGAGGAAATGAAAAATTAATTAGATTTAGATTTTTTTTTTTTTTTTGTATTAAATTTCTAGTAGTTATTGAGGAGGGTATTTTTGACATTTGACATGACTATTGAGTAACCCTCTTATCTCCATTTTGGACGTTTTAATCTACTGCAGCACTCAAGTAAAAGTGTGCATCCCCAATAATAAGATTCTTTTTCTTAACCATCTATACTCTAAGTAGACTTATACTCTTTCTGTCCATGTCCCTGGAAAAATATTACTTTTAATTTTTAATTTTAACATATTTTAGAAATAGTAACTTTTTTTTTAGAACTGAAGGAGTATTAAATTAGATGGGTTTTTGATTAGCGTGTTAACATAAAGGCATTCGCTAGAACAAATTAACCTGCATTAACCGGGGCTTGTTTTGTTTCTCTACGTTCGGTGGTCGTCATCAATTCACGAAGACAGGAACCTTCGGACTCTCATCTTATTTTAGCTGTTTGATTGTAATGATGGGTTCGTGTACGTGATACCGTTTGGTTGCAAGTAGGTTAGGGACATGATAGACAAGACGCACCTTCACCACTGTATTGGACCCATCAAACTTAGTTATACGTACACTCGCAGTGTATAATTTTACATATCTTAATTGTAGGCGGGATTATTAATTTCATTTCGGGTTTTTTTTTTGTTGTTTTGTCGGGGACAATCTATTAAGGTGATGCAATAGTGGGTTATAGGTGAAGTGATCATTTCATAATCATTACTGATATACTCAGAGACAATATTATGCAATTTATAATATTAGAATGAACTAACATTAAGTTTCAGATATATTATGCAATTTATAATATTTGCAGAATGAACTAACATTAAGTTTCAGATATCATTTCATAAACATGAAAATAATATACTATTTGTAAATTTGTAATGCATTTTCGTAAACATGTACGCGCACATTTACTCTGTAAATAATCAAGATTAAGTACAATTATCTTATCACAGGAAGCATGGGTGTATTTTCCAAAGACTTGGTGATCACAAAACTTAACAAACCAAACAATAATACATGTCGACACTCCTGATGTCACTTGTGATTACTACACGTTTATGGTTTATTTGGCTAGTCGGCTTAGCTCCCAAGATTCTTATATAATTTTTGTGTTGCTTTTGACTTTGGCCTTGTCAAACAATCAGCTAAAAAGAAATGACCCATGGGGTCATTAGATATTCGAATATATGTAAAATTTAGGGTTGTAGTTGGTTTGATGATGCAAACACGAACGTCTAATACTTTGGATGGATTGTGAAGATTGAAAACAAAAAGATAAAAAATTTGAATGTTGACTAAAAATAACCAAAATGTCCATTAGTTATTAATTATAGATTAGAGTGGCCAATGTTGCGTAGTATCCGTATCCAATTTGCTTAATTGCAACACTCGTATTTATGTCCATATAAAAATAGAATAAGTGATTTAACTAAATAAGTGATTTCACTTTCATTCGTAAGAAGCTTTCTCTCTATAGAAGACTTCTCCTCTTCAAAGATTTTTTTGGAATGATATAATTTATTTTTTTCCTATGAGTCTTTCTAAACAAATGTAGAAGTTGAAAAGAAGAAAACTTTTTTTTGTTGTTGGTTGTTGACCAACGGAAAGTATGAAAGTTTCCTGAATTCTTGCTCACGAAAAAAGATACTTATTTTAAGATATTAGTTATGATGTTTTTGATGAAAGAAAAAATTTCCCGAGCTGATTAACTGATATTGGAGCCTAAGCGTAAATGGCAGGTATATTGGGAGGGGAGCCGGGCCTTTCTTCGAAGATGAGCACTTTCTTTCGGATGGTTTCAGTGAGCCGTTCGTTGCATATTTTTCCATTTCATAAAAGCTGAGGTATTCATTTTACATTTTTATTTCATGAAAGTTGGACTATTTCATTAAACAAGATAATATTCCTAAAATTACGTACTTATTTGATTGGTTATTATTATTATTAAAGTCTAGTATAAGGAATATATATAATTTGATAGTCATGTTTATATTCATTATGTAGATGTTTTAAAATGTTTTTTAAGAGCAATTTCAGTGGGATTGACAAATTGGCTAAAATGCCAATTATGCCTTCACAGTGGGATGGGCAAACCATCGAAATGGATTGGCAAACCCTTAAATCTGAGGGTTTGCCATACGCGTCTCAAGTAGAGTCGAACGACTCAACTTGAGGCGATCGACTCAGCATGAGCCGCTCGGCCCAGGCTAGGAAGAGCGGCTCAGGTTGAGTCGATCAACGACTATATCATCCAATGACTTTTATTTCACTCCCTATAAATTCAAACAATTTCAACTCCAAAATCATACCTTCTCCACTCAAAAATTCCTCTATACTTTCATTTCAATCTTAATATTTTCATCTCCAACTCTTGATCTCAACTTCTGTTCAAAAAAATTTAGAAAAAAATGACAAAAATTGCAACCCAACTTGATTTTTTGGGAGTCATACTCGAAAATGCTATTGATAAGCTAAGTGATGGTTATAAGTAAATAGAGAATGATCAAAAACAAAGAGGTCTTCAAGTTTTTAAGTCAAATCTGCAGCTATAAGAAGAAAAAAAAAGTTCAAGGCAAGAAAATTGATGGAAAAGAAAATTTGAAAGTTAGCCGTAATACTGCTAACAAAAACAAAGAAAATCTTCTCAAAAGCGCATCGAATTGAAGATACGTCAAATGAAGATAAACAGGAGGCCCAAGATCGTCCGAGATTTTTATTAAAGTGTTTATTTAATTTAAGTTTTTACTACCATGGTTTATATCTTATAAAAGAGCATATTATTAGTAAATTAATGTAGTGGAAATTGGTCTTTTAATATAATTTTTAGCTAATTCAATCAAATTATTAAGCTTTTTTTTTCATTTTGAAATCAGATTAAATTTAATTAAAATTAAGAATTGCATCAGATTATTATTAAAATCAAATTACATTTAATTAAAGTTATTGTTAAAATCATAAATAGCCGTTGGATTTTTAGTTCCATTATACACGCAATTCGTCTAATTGTGAGGCCACCTTATTTTAATAAGAGAATGCGAGCTTCATCATCTTCGTTTATAATTATCTCAGTGGGTAGAAAATGTACCTCTGAAGTTGATAAGAGCTTGTGATTGTATTCCTCGACAAACGATGTCACATGCCATTCTTTAGGAAAATGTCTAACGGTTTCCATAAAACAATACACATACGAGCATTACACCTACTTCTTGTTGACGTTATATTCCGTTGTGCTTTAGATGGATGAATTTCTTTTTATGATGTAATTCTTGCACGGTGACACACATAATCTACTTTTCTCTTTTCTCTTCCCTCCTTCTTTGTTTTTCTTATATTGACTTTGACGAGCAGAAAAACCATAATGAATTGCATATTTTTCGTAGAATTGAAAAGTTTCTTCCTCGCTTAAAAAACATTGACCCACAAATGGCTTAAACCTAATCACCACAACACCATTATCAAATAAATACTTCCCCCGTTTCAGGAAAGAGTTACTCTCACTTTTCAATTTGGCCTATTTTTAGGATAAAATAAAAAAGTGATAGTAACTCTTTTCCTGAAACGAAGATAGTATATTTTTTAACTCAAAAACACTCAAAAGGTCGTTATCTTCTATATTAGTTGGAACTGGACACTTAATATTTGAATCAATATGAGGTTCATTCAGATTAATAAGTTGTCTTGATGGACCATCCATCTTGCTCCTGATATTTAAAGTGAATAAAAAGAAATCACTAAGCTATGGTAAAATTATAAATTATATAGTCGTTGTCGCAGCAAACTGAGACAATCGTCTTAGGTTGAGCTGACAACGGCTAGTTCCATATATACAACGGCTATAAAATAGTTATATAATTTTAATTATTTTTACTTCCTAAATCATACCTTCTCTACCTTTTTTTACACCCATATGGCTCAATCGTATATTAATCTGACAGAGTTTACTATAGATGAAGATCTATCTCTATGTAGAAACTTTATTTATGTCATCCGGCAAGGGTGCAGAACGACGAAAAAACGTTTTAGTGAGTATGAGTTATTGGAGCAGAATTTATGAAAACTTACGCACTGATACCGGTAACCCGAACAACCGTAATGTACCTAGGTTGTTTTGTTGATATCATAAAAAAACAAGTGGAAGAATTTATAGCTTTAGTCCGGGTTGTAAATCGATATCGAGTAAGGGGTAAAACCAATGCTGAAGTTGTATCGCAAGCTCGAGAAGAATGGCGAAGATGGAAAAGAATAACTTTTGCTTATGAAGCTTATCACGCAATCTTAAAGGATTTTTTGATAACATATATCGGATGTTAAAAAGTAGACATACTACTCCAGAAATACGTTGTTATATTTCTAATCGAATGTGAAATAAAATTAATTACCAGTTATAATTACGTTAATAGTTAATTTCTTAATCTCAATTTTAATTAAAAATAGTTAAAATAAAATATAATACTTGGAATGGTACCAAAATTTCTTTCATGGCCGTGTGATACAGATAGATCCTCGCGGGCATAAAAACAACAAAGCCAGAACTGACTCTGGCACTCTAAAGCTTGTCGTAAGTAATTTTGTCTTTCTTGTTCTTTTTTTGTTAAATATATACACTTATAAGTATGTTAACCTCTATTGCAATTTGAATGCGAATAGAGGGATTGAGTGAAGATTATGATCAAGGGACTGTGTTGCTCGAATGGAAAGGGAGAACCGTGACGCCTGGCCAACAAGGTGAGTACATTGACTACTTGACACACGTTTAAAACCTCGCTGCAACCAAATTGTATGTTGATTTGGATCGTGCAAATAAGAGGTCTCGGAAACAGTCTACCCAAGTAATCCAAGATGGTTTTTATACCCAAGATGAAGAGGGACAAAACGATGATGAACTAGGCGAATGGAGTAGGAGATGCTCAACGAGGTCGTGGAAGTGAAGGACCTGCATCAAAGCAAGGCCGAAGATCACCTAGTAAGGGTCGTGGTTGAGATGATGTTTTTTTAAGACATTTCTGCTAGCTTGAACTCATGTTTATTTATGGTTCTTAGCCCAAATTAATTTAACGTTATTTGAATTCATATTTGTTTACGTTTGTAAGCTACAACTTAATTTGCTTTAAGACAGTCTAATTTTGGAGATAATCTTTAAGTAGGTTTGTAACATTGGTTTGAATTAATTGTTAAGACATTGTTATTTTATAAAAAATTGAATTGGTTATGCCTGAATCACTGTGGGTGTCGTCATGGTATTTATGTTTCGATCATGACGACCTTAGCACTTGCACAAGAAAAATATTTTTTCAGATTCAAAGTCATCATGGAAAAACTTAGCAGGTTGACAACCACTGTTTTCACAATTTGGAAGATTCTTTCCCAGACTTGGAGTCATCATGGTTAAATTTATCCGGTTGACGACTGCAGCTCCGACATTATTAGAAGCTAACAATTGCATATAGTGTCGTTAAGGTATATGTTACCGACCATGACGACTCTAGCACTCCCAAATAATGACATATATGTGTCGTCATTGATTATGTTATGCACCGATGCGACCCTAGAACACCAAAACATCCATGAAAAACCAAATTTTTGAATCTAGGGTCGTCAAGGTCTATTGATTTTGACCATGACGACTGTATTTCACCCAAATATTGGCAGATTTGTGTCGTCATGGATTTTGTTATGCACCGATGCGACCCTAGTACACCAAAACATCCAGAAAAAACCAAGTTTTTGCATCTAGGATCGGCAAGGTCTATTTATATTGACCATGACGACTGTGTCTCACCAAAATATTGGCAGATATGTGTCGTCATGGATTATGTTATGCATCGATGCGACCCTACCCTAGTACACCAAAACTTCCAGGAAAAACCAAATTTTTACATCTAGTGTCATCATGGTTTGTTGGTATCGACCCTGACGACCCCATCTCTAGGAATGGCGGACATTAGTCGTCACTTTTGAAAAGATAAAAAAACACATTGTTTTCATTAAGAAAGTAACATTACATCAATCTCGCATTACATAATGTTTAGTATGGATAACGATGTATGTGGCACATTAATACTTAGTCAATGAACCTCCGAGTACGATTGTACAATACCCCATAGCACTTTGTGTGAATGAACTTTCTTTGACCATTTCTTATTCGACATAGACCATTAAATCATTCCAGCTGAAATTAAATGAATTAAATATTAATTACAAACATAAATTATGAGAAAGGTACACAAATTAAGTATTAAGTTTTAGTATGTTACTCATTTTTTCAGTAAGAGGATCTTGGGTATGATGGTTGTTCACCATTTTTCTAACTTTAATGAACTCTCGAGTTGAACTTTTGATGTAGTCGAATTGAAACGCTAAATATCTCCATTTTCTGTTTTTGCGGTACGCTCATAATAAAACTTTTTCACTCTCTTCCAAAACATGGAATAAATTTCATTCGGACGTTCATGGAACACCTTAATGAAAAATTTAACGAGATTCACATCTTCATCCGGTTCCCATTCTCCCATTGACATTGAGATATCACTTTCAAATGAAAAAAAAACTAATATAAGATGTAGAAAAACCGAAAATAAAAGGTTTGGGACAGTTTTTCATATGGAAGGGGGTTGTATTATATAGAAAAAACTCAAACGGTCATATTATTTTCAATTTAGATTTGAGGTCGTCATGGTCCTACACTATAAATCGTGACGATTCTTGAAGAGCTAATTAGAGAACAATGTGGAGGTTAACCTTCGGAGTCGTCATGGTATATAGATATCAACCATGATGACCTATAATGATACAAAAGTTTAACAACATTTAGTCTTAGATTAATAAGATAATTAGATTCAAACTTGGGTTCACTAGTACTACATTAGAACGTTAAAGCAATATTAAACTAGAATAACAACTTGTAGACCAACTTGGTGTTACTAAACACTTTACATAATATTCTTTTTCTCGGTGTGAGACTCAACAATTTTGGCAGTTTCAAAATGATAAAACGGCTCTCCTCTTCATTTGGTATATGCATCTTGTACCGCAAACCTGTCCCATTTGTACCTAGCGAGAAACTTGTTGTACTTGTAGCACAACTTCTTAACATTAATGGTCCTTGAAGAAACATAGTCGTTTCCCATAATCAAAGTGTGATTTCTTGTACTTCCCGCCCAACTTGGGAACGAAAGGTCCCGTTTTTACCAGATTCCAAAATATACCCTCTTCCCGATGTTCTTCGGGTAGATCCAAGACGACGTAAAAATTCCTAACCCATTTCGTCTCTTCCTCAACAGACTTTAATCTTTCCCTTAGTTGGAATTGGTCGTAACCTTGTTTCTTGCGTTTGAGTACATCTTCAGCACTTAATGATAATGTAGCTTGGCTGCTTCTTTTGCGTATCTCTTCTTCCATAGCACTAATTGACTTGGTAGTTGATGATGATGTAGTTTGTTTGTTTTTTTTGTGCGTATCTGCAGTACTAATAGATATAATAATTGATGATGGAGGAGTTGTTCGTTTGCATCTTCTGAGTATCTCTTCAGCTGAATTGGTAGTTGATGATGGAGTTGTCATTGCAAGAGAGTTTTAATTTGAGTATATTGTTAAAGTTTTCAACCGAATATAGCATGGTGTTAGCATCCTTATATATAAAAGGCCCCAAAGACTACTTATTTGGGGGGAAATCTAGTCGTTGTGCCTGAGTCATTATGGTACTAAGATATTGACATTGACGACTCATACTCTCCCAAATAATGGTAGGTAAGGGTCGTCATGGTTTATGTAACGAACCGATGCGACCCTAACACTCAAAAACATCCAAGAAAAATCATAAATTGCTTGATTGGGTCGTCATGGTCTATAGGTGCCGACCATAAGGATATACCTATAAACCATGACGACTCTACCTCACATAGAAGCTATGAACCTATACGTAATGGCTAGTTGGATTTTTTTTTTTAAATGTTTGTTGGGTCCTTCATTTCTATAAAAGGAAGTTTCTTCTCAACACACAATGTATCCCAAACATTAATTATCTATAATTTATTTCATTTCTTTCTAATTTCTTCATCATCTGAAAAATACACAAACATGGTTGCTAAATTCACTCTCCGAGAAGATATTGTGGCAGTTAGAGCGTGGGTGTTAGTCACAAAACATGATGAAAACTCAAGATCAACATAAATGGTCCCTTGTCAACTTTTTGGAATCGTATTTTCTTGGTTTTTGTTGCATTAAACGACAATCAAAAATCAAGATCAATAAAAATGTGAAGGAAAGATTTGAATTGATCTACGATCGATGTTGTTTCTTTAGAACTAATTTGGTGGACATGATCGAGATGTATCCCCAACTCAAAATTTGGGAACAAGTAAGTACATGTCAATTAGGTGTTAATCAAATCTGAATGTATTTGATTATAATACCAATTATTATTATTGATTTCCTTTTTCAGAAAACTCTTGCTAATGAACAATATAAGACGGACTGTGGTAAAATCTTCAGGCATGATGCATGCTATGAAGTGTTGGCCAAAAATATCACATATTTCAATGATCTATGGGATTGATAAACTTCATTGTAATGCTATGATATGATCTTTATATGCCTTTTCTTTTCCTTTTAATGAAATTGCAATTACAAATTCCCAAACAAACTCCTCAAAATCCTGAATCAACATTTTTTTCATAGGGGTCGGGATGGTGTATTGATGTCGACCATGATGACTCCATCCCTCAAAAATATTTGGCAGTTATCCGTCTTCATGGTCATATCATCTAACCGATGCGACTCTTGACAACAAAACATCCAGGAAAACCCCAAAATTATTTAGATAGGGTCGCCATGGTCTCAAAATATAGACCATGAAGACCACATTGGTCTATCATATTTATGTTTTCTTCGGGTTTTAGAGTCGTCATTGTCTATTTTAGCAGGTTGACAACAGTACTTACCTGGAAACTCATGTCGTCATGGTTTTACATTACGAGCATGACGACCTTAGAAACATTTATTGAATTTTTTTACTTGAAACCAATTCGGCTGGGTCTCTCAACGGCTAATTTTTTCAAAAAAAATAGTCGTTGGGTCCTTAAGATCTATAAAAAGACCAAGTTTTTATTTAATCCTCAGCCCAACCATAAATCTAAACTTTCAAATTTATTCTATTCTCTTTCTCATCCAAAAAAATAGAAGAAAAAAAAACCATGGCATACACTGACAGTAAAGATACATCGATATTTAGAACGTGGGTGACTTGCACAAACCATAAAAAAGAACTTAAGAAAATGGAGCTTAAACCCGCCGACCAAATCTTGGATCCAAACTCTGATTTATGTTGGAACCGTGTATACACAATTTTCATGGCATTAGACGGAAATCACAGTTCACGAACACTCAACAACGTTAAGAATAGATTTCAAGAAATCTTCAGAGATTGTGAAGCTTTTAAAGAGGAAATTAAATCCATAAAGGAAGCTTATCCCATATTGCTGGGTGCGATAAGAGTAAGTATGTCCATATTGATTTCATGAAAAATAGTTTCGAGTAATACTAACTTAAATTGATTTGTTTCTTTCATTGGGAAATGGCTCGCGTAACATATGAGGTTACCCAAGGAAAAAAGTTTGAGCATGGTGATTTTTATCGTATCTTGGAAAATAATGTCTATGATTTCACCCTATACTATTAAGTGTTTAAAGGGAATGTTATGAATTTTATTTAATTTCCTTCAATGTTATGTTATTAAAGATGTATTCATTTTCTTTTTAATTAAATTCATTTTCGTTTTAATTAATTTATTCCCTTTCTTTTCAATGAAATAGTTTTACGAATGCAAAATGCTAAAAAATTCTCAAACTGAGTCGTCAAGGTTATGATTATCGACAATGACGACTGCATGTTTAATTGGTAATGGTCAGCTAGAGTCGTCATGGTATATGGTACAAATCGAAACGACCCTAGCACACCAAAACATCCAGGAAAACCCAAAATTTGGCAGCTTAAGTTGTCATGGTATTTAGGTGTTTGTGGGGGAAAACGAATTGAAGGGTAATTTAGGAAAAAATGGGGTGATCAAGTGATAATTCGTTATTCCTTAAACATTTGTATTGTTGAATTACTTTTTTTAGATTCAAGATATCAGTCTGTACAATCCTGGCCTAAACCAAGCACTGGCCGTTCCGGTCTTGCTTCAGTCACAAAGGAGAAGGAGAAGGGTTGGTCTTAGGGAGGGAAGCAAGATAAGGTTGAGGTCATTGTACCAGATTCTATGAGATGTGTTTGGTGTGAATAGCTATGAACAATTTCTCTGTGTGTGAAGGTTTAATAATCAAGTTATTCAATTTAGACTTGTTTCAGACTTGTTGTTCAATGCCAACTTGTTTTTGTTCAATAGATTGAAAATCTATTTATATTATAGCTATTGTAACCACTTGACCTCTTCTATAGAAGAAAGTGTCGATGGTTGAGTAGTGGTGAAGTGGTGAAGGTGGAGAAGGTGTCGACAAATGCTCTCCACTTTGATTAAGACTGAATAGTCAGTTACTCAACTTGCCACCACTCCTCTGCTCAACTGCTGATTGAACTTTCCAGAATTTCTCTTTAGTGGGTGCACTGTTGCACCACATGTCGTAGACCGCCAGACCAATACCCTAGTGAATATCCCCCCATTTGTGACATTTGATGTCTCGTGTAAATTTTATAGTATTAAGTACTACTAACAATATTAAGTCGAATGAGACTTACTTGGTCTTGTGATTGAAGACCTGTCTTGCTTGACTAGGATGAAGAGTCTTGATAGACTAAAGAAAAAATACATATGTATTTATGTTTATAAGAAGCAGTATGTCCAACTTAGTCAATTTTACATTGACATGTTTGTTTTATAAAAATAAGTGTGTGCGGCTGAGCATGAGAAAATTTTGTATGAGGCTACATATGAAAATATACAAGTGAGAGGCCTCATAAAAAATGTATGTGTGAGAGGCCTCATAAAAAAATGTATGTATGAGAGGCCACACATATGGATGAAACCTAATGTGTCCTTTGATAAAATAAATTAGGGTTTTAAAATTTGTATGTGAAGCAAACCATAATAAACTGACGTTAAAGATTAATGTTGGAAAGATTATCTAAACTGCACGAGTTTTCCAAATGAAACAAAAATGCTCGTGAGCTTGCCTATGGGTCCAAGACACACAAGCTTTCTTTTTTTTAACGTTTTTTAATCTTTGAACAAAGCCTCACATATTGAGGGTAAAAGAGTAAAACGTTAAATTTGGCAAGAAACAGGACGTGTGAGCTTGGTTTCTGAGTGAAGACATACGAGTTTTTCCTTAGAAGCAATCACGCAAGCTTAGTTACTTAGATAAGGCGCTCACGTTGGAGGCAAGAGAGGTAAAGACGTCTACCTCTTCAAATTAGGGTTTGAAATTTGTATGCAAAGAAGCACAAGTTGAGGGTAAAATTGTTAAAAACCGCTAAGACATTTACATTAGAGAAAGAAAGGTAAAACGCCAAGTTTGGCCAAAAGACAAGAATCTCACGTTTTTACTCTTTGTACGAAGCCTCATCTATTGAGGGTAAAAGAGTAAAATGCCAAATTTGACAAGAAGCAAACAACTCACGTTTTTACTCTTTGTACAAAGCCTCACCTGTTGAGGGTAAATGAGTAAAATTCTAATTTGACAAGAAGCAAGCAAGACGTTCACGGTTGGCCTTTTCTTAGAGACGTGCAAACTTTGCCTAAGAAGTAAAACGCACATATTAATTAAGAAGGTGCACAAGTTAGAGGAATTGGGGTTTGAAAGTGCTAATAAGGGTTTGAACTTTGATCATCTAAGACACTTATAAGTGTTGCAAATCCTATTTTAAGCGTTTTGAAAAATCAAAATTGAATTCTCTTCTCTCATTCACATTAGTTGTCTCTCTAAGCAAGGATTAATGTGACTGAGGTTGGATTTTTAGCTAGTAGAAGCTTAGCAATTGTGTCTGTCATAATTTTGACTTTGAATTTTAAGCACAACTGTGGTACTTTAATCGAATAAATTCATATGTACTCTTCTATATATAGCTATATAGGTGTTTAGTATGTCAATATTGCTCAGTTGAGCGTGAATATTAGCATGGGTAATTTTTGAGAATTCAAATGTGGAATATAACACCAAAATAATACTCAAATTGCACTACACTAGTGGGAAATCCATCTAGGAGCTTGAGATTTTATGTAAAAATCATAAAACATCTGGGAATGTTTTAGTAAGCACCAGTGTTGTTCTGATGATTTTGTATAGTAATGAATGTTTGATTCATTAAGTAATTTTAATCATATATGTAGTTGGCCATATATATAGAGAGAGGACAGGGATAAGCACCTGAGAGAGGGTATGGATGAGCACCTACTTAAGAATTCTTTTGTACAATTTTAAAGTTTAGTATTTCTCATACTCGAGTCTTGAGATGTATTTTACTATTTTATCCTTGTAAAAAACCCACCATCTACAATAGGCACCGACCATAACGACTTACCTTGCCATCTAGGGTCGTCAGGGTTTGTAGGTATATACAATGACGACTCTACACAACCTATCAGCTATGAACCTATATGTAACGGCTAGTTGGTTTGATTCTTAAAAGTAAAATGGTCGTTGGGTCTTTGATTTCTATAAAATAAACATTCTTCTCTACATACAATGTCTATCAAACACTTGTTATTTCTCATCTTTCAAATCATTTCTAGTTTTTTTTCTAATTTCTTCATCACGGTTGCTAAATTCACTCATACAAAAGATATTTCGGCAGTTAGAGCGTGGGTGTCAGTCACGAAATATGACGAATAACTCAAGCTCAACATGGATGGTCCCTTGTATCTTTTTGGAACCGTATTTTATGGGTTTTTGTTGCTTTAGACGGCAATCAAAAATCAAGATCAATCACAAACATGAAGGAAAGATTCGAATTGATCTACGATCGATGTTGTTTTCTTATGACGAATGTGGTGGACATGATCGTGTGTTATCTGATAAACACATTTTTGTGTCTGATTTGTTCTCAATTTATATTGCTTTTTCTCAGTTTTTGTACTAATATTGTTATTTTATGTGCTTGTAGATATTTTTGGGAAATAAACATTTTTAGAAAAATTGGCTCGAAAAAGTGTTAAAGGCACCCAAAATTGATAAAGGCATCCAGGAAGTTGGATAAGGGCAAGCACCTTCTTCTCGGATTCAAAATGGTAGATTTTGGCTGGAAACTCAAAGTTCTCATATGGGTGAATAATTCACATGAATTTGGAAATCTTTCAAGTATTTAAGACAATGGAATATGTTTGTCGTATTTATGTCATGTGAGATAAGTGCAAGAATACATTTTTGGATATCTTTTCTTAATTGCCTATAGAATTTCAGAAAGGGAAGGATTGTCGAGTACTACAATTGGGGTAAGAGAATATTCGAAGAGGAATATATTTTCTTGCAAGATTTGGTTAAATCCAACCTCAAAAATGTTTGCTTAACTTAGGCAACAACCTATGCGCGTGAGCTGTAAGAAGGTAAGAAAATAGTCGTGATCATCTCCAAAGAAGAAGAAAATCAGATTCAATAAAGTTCGAGAAGATATGAGTGTTCTAGTATATAAAGGAGTCAAAATCGAGAGTTTTGAGGGGGGGATGGCTCTGCCATAAACAAAGAAATCAAAATCCATAAAAAATTTGCTCGTGATGAAGAAAAGGTTGAAGAAACCGTTGCTAAATATTTAAATTAAGCAACGTTTATCTTCACTTTGCAACGTTTATCTTCACTGAAACACTTTTCCCTCTGTAACAGTGAGTTCGCAACGCCTAACAAACGTTGTGAATTTCCTATTTTCATTATTTTCACTATTTTTCATCATTTGTAAACACTTTGAGCCATGAATCATTATTTTGAGCAAGTGATTAATATGATGAACTAAACCCCTTTGATGAGGCGACGGAGGAAGCCATTGTTCCAAAAAAATTGGTATAATTCTATTTTAATTGAGTTTTGCAATTTCTTTTATGATTATTTGCTTTGATTAAAAATTGATTTAAGGATTTTTATTAAGCAGTTGTGATCTCTTTTTATAGAGCATGTTTAGCCTAGGTTTTTTGATGTTCTATACTTTCAATTTACAATTGTTACTTTGAAAATCTACTTTTGCAACATATCAGAATCACTTTAAACTTAAAGATATGCATGAATATTGATTAGATTGAATCACTTTAATTGGTTAATGGTGAAATCCATAACCTCAGTATTTGTGAATATTACTTTCATCTTTTGTGTATATTTTCTAGTTTATAATCAGTTTTTAAATCTAAAATCAATCTTCACAAGTTCGAGAGTTTGAAACCCATTCTTACCACATCTACAATCCATATCAATTTTTTGTGCCGCCGACGCGGACTTGTTTTTAGTTTTTTTTTTAGGTTAGTTAGTTTAGTTAGATTTTTATTTTTATTTGTTTTATTTTACGTTTTTGGGAGAATATAAGATGGTTTAGAAACAATCTAAGTGGAGCCATCCTGCTTTTTGTTTGATAGATTCAGTATGTTTGATTTGGTTAAGTTGGCCTTCTCTTTGTATGTTTAGAACCCCCTTCCTGTTAGGATTTATTTTCTTAGATTTTTGTAAATATGTTAGGAAGTTTTTTCAGAAAATGTCGAACTGGTATTATGAGGACCAATACAATGAATATCCGACTGAATTTCAAACTATACATTATCCGTACTATCAACATGGTGTAGATAGTAGTCGGGACCGCCACCAACCTTTTGGAGGTTATTTTTCATACCAAGGTGATCCCAATTACCATTCGTACATACACCCGTCATATGAACATGAAAATGAGCAAAATTCGAGTTCTTTGTCTTTGAGGGATGCCCTTCTTTGCAATCTAGTACTCCCTATGATGACCCAAATCCTTCTATAGACAAATCACACGAGCAGTTGCGATCTAGTACTCCTTATGATTCATTTGTTTCTCTAGAGAATTCCCTCAAGGAGTTGACTGAGAATACAAATAGGTTTGTATTAAGTATGGGGAACAATTAGTAGTCTAACTCTTTCTCTAGAAGAATCCCTCAAGCAGTTAACTGAGAATACAAATAGGTTTGCATTAAGTAAGAATGAAAGTCTTGCAAAGAATAATATTGCTCAAAATGATCTTAATTGCCAACATAGTGCTACCCTTGATAATTATTCACCTATTCAAGAGGACGAGGATAGAATTGGTAACACTACTTATTTAGACGAGGTTGAAAAATATTTATATTATTATGATGATGAGGATAGTATTGACGAAAAACTTGTATATACAGGCAGAGTGATCAAGAAATTGTCACTCCAATTATGCTTCATGATGATAATGTTATTTTTAGTTCAAATCCAAATAATTTTAACGATTATTCACTTATTCAAAAGGAAAAGGATTTGACAAGAGATACCACTGTTTTAGACGATGTAGAATTTTCTTGTTTTGAAGCCGATAATGGTTTATAGGAACGAGTTTTTCCTGACACTAGTGATTTAGATTCTAACGATTTGAAGACAAAATTCTCTGACGAAGATGATAGACTCTTAGAAAATTTTAATGTGATAGAGGATGATTTGATTCAGTTTGATAGATTCCCCAGTGGATTTTGTTGTCCTAGACACCCAACCTTTTCAGGTTCTAGAGGCTCAAATACCAGTGATCTTAGGTCGTCCCTTTTTAGGAACATACAATGTCGTCATCAATTATGGAAATGGAATAATTAATTTTTCTTTTCGTAACATGACTACTGAATCTATTTAGTATGAGTATACAACTTTCTTGTGAGATCTATGATTTAGAAGAAGTGAACATAACTAGTACTTCAGTTCAGAAATCTTTGCCAAATAATTTGTTAGAAGATCCATTAGAGAAATGCCTAGCCCACTTTGGGTTTGATGTTGACGATGATAGTGTTATTAATGAGGTAATACTTTGTTAGATTCTGCACCTTTGATGGACACTTATAATATATGGAAAGCTATGTTTGAAATTCTATCAGTTTATAAGTCTACCTTATTTCCTTTTATAGAGGAAGCTGAGTGCAGTTCTGACCTTAAGGACCCTAGAATCCAACCAACAGTTTTTAGTCCATCTGAGGGTAATGTCCACCCTAAGTTTGGGGGTACCGATGATTCTTGTGATTTTCAAGTATCCTGCTTAAAGTCCTTCACTTGGGGCTTGAAATTTTCACCTCTACCATTTTTTAAGATCATCTTCAAACTAGATTCCCTAAGCCTGTTGATGTCCAAAAAGAAGTTCAGTTGTTAGAAACCCATTCTCTGGTCGATGTGGTTTACCTAGGAAATAATACTAATATTGACTTTGTTTTCCCACCAAAATATTTTATTTCATATGTGGGAACGTTTAAATTTCAAATGTATCAGTTATTAAGTTTTGAGACTAAGCCTAATTACTTTAGGAGATTAGAATCGACACATTTGCTTAAGAATGACCACCATTTTCGTAGTAGTCAACTGTGTGGGTCAAATCTGATTGACTTTGAGGATCCACAATTATTCAGGTTATTATTATGTGCCTTAAATTTATTATTTGAGTTTTTTCCATATTATACAACATGATCCTCCGGATCCTGCCTATGAGAAAATTCAACCTAAAGAGATTTATCTAGACCCTTTCATAGAGACCGAACCTGAACGATAACTAGATGTGCTTGTCTTAAATAAGACACTAGATGGGGATAAGGTTGTACTCTGTTTGTTCACTTTCTGGGTCTGTTGCAGTTTCCTTCTATTTTGGATATTATTATTTTATTCAGATGACCTACTGTTGTTCCGACTATTGCTTTATGATTTTATGAGGTGACAAACTCTTTCTTAGTCTAGCTGAAGACTTAAAACTTAGCACTTCTTGGGATGTAACCCATGCTCATGCGACACGGTAATATCTTTCTTAACTCTTTTCCTTCGATTGGTAACAATTTCTCCTTGTTCATGCTTTTAATAATTCATCTTTAGAATATTGAGTACAATGTTAAATTTAAGTTTGGGGGTAAGGAGAAACTTTTAGTGAAATATGAAACTCCAAAGTCTAGAAACTTGTGAATAATTCAAGATGACACTAACCATTCTATGTAGATGGAAACTTAGCTCTTTTTCTATAGGAATTGGTGTGCCCAGCTAAATGATCTATTCATAAAAGGATGCCTAGCTCAGGTGTTAGAAATAACATGATTGTCGTCACCATATTTCGGAATCATCATAACCATATCACCTTCTGTTTTTATTTTTGCAATTTTGTGTTTCTCTAAGTGATTTGGTGGGGCACTAGTATTGACTTGTTATCATCATTGGGATAAAGTAGAGTGATTGAGATCAAGCCCCATTATTGTATTGAGACCGAAAAATAAATAAAAAAATGGAGTAAATAATTATTTTCAATAAATCGATCGTTGGGGCCCTTGTATATACCAGCTGAGTCGATATTAGTATAAGGATTAAGACCAGTGGGAGCGTATCTCAATCTATTAGAATTCATCCTGGCGGCGACCTTCAGACAGATATGGGAAACACTTTTCACCTTAGTCAACATGTGTAAACTTCATCATCTCTATATCCATCTTCTAAATCTATTCATGTGATTGAACTTTGATTGTTTCTGAGTATCGTGGTTGAACGACTATCTAAGTAGAGCTTTGTTTTATTATATATGAATTTTAGTATGCTAAGTGCAAACTCGTGTACAACAATTAGACTCATATAGGGTAATGATTCTCATAGCCGAAGAATTTAGTATGCCAACTAAATAGCTTGTTTAGTGTTTACCCTCAATCATTCACAAGTAGCTAGAGTTTGGAGTAAAGGTTTTGTGGGTACACCTCTTGTAAACCCTCACGAGACTACAACTCGTCCGATATGGAACCTATGGGTTCAAAGGCTTGTTGCACACGCTAAGTGCAATCGCGATGCCTACGAAAGTGAGTTAGGATTTTCTAGATTAGATTTTCTCGAGGACTAGCAAATAATCAGTTTGGGGGTATTTGATAGACACATTTTATTGTCTGATTTGTTCTCAATTTTTGTACTAATATTGTTATTTTATGTGCTTGTAGATATTTTTGGAAAATAAATATTTTTGCAAAATTGGCTCGAAAAAATGTTAAAGGAACCCAAAATTGATAAAAGCATCAAGGCAGTTGGATAAGGGCAACCACCTTCTTTTCGGATTCAAAATGGTTGATTTTGGCGGGAAACTCAAAGTTCTCATATACGTGAACAATTCACGTGAATTTGGACATCTTTCAAGTATTTATGACAAGAGAATATGCTTGTCGTATTTATGTCATGTGAGATAAGTGCAAGAATACATCTTTGGATATCTTTTCTTAACTGCCTCTATAATTTCAGAAAGGGATGGATTGTCGAGTACTACAATTGGGGTAAGAGAATATTCGAAGAGGAATATATTTTCTTGCAAGATTTGGTTAAATCCTACCTCATAAATGTTTGCTTAACTTAGGCAACAATATATGTGGGTGAGCTGTAAGAAGGCAAGAAAATAGTCGTGATCATCTCCAAAGAAGAAGAAAATCAGATTCAATAAAGTTAGAGAAGATATTCAATTAAACCGAGAATATATGGAAGATATGAGTGTT
>JAJJMC010028279.1:512305-527410 GCA_023531435.1 Papaver californicum
AGAAGATCAACACTCTTAAGAAAAAAATCAGACCCGAGATTTGCTTAAATTTCTGACGAGAATGAAGAATTGATTGAAAAGATTTTTTGAGAAGATAATCAAGATATGGTGTTCTACTATAAATAAGGGGTCAAAAATAAGAGTTAGGGGGGCTGGCTATCCCAGAAATAAAGAAATCAAAATCCAAAAAAATTCTGCTCGTGATGAAGAAAATGAAGAAACTGTGAAGAAAAGGTTGAAGAAACCGTTGCTAAATCTTTAAACTAAGCAACGTTTATCTTCACTTTGCAACGTTTATCTTCAGTGAAACACTTTTCCCTCTGTAACAGTGAGTTCGCAACACCTAACAAACGTTGTGAATTTCTTATTTTCATTATTTTCACTATTTTTTATCATTTGTAAACACTTTGAGCCATGAATCATTATTTTGAGCAAGTGATTAATATGAGGAGCTAAACCCCTTTGCTGAGGCGACGGAGGAAGCCATTGTTCCAAGAAAAGTGGTATATTTCTATTTTAATTGATTTTTACAATTTCTTTTATGATTATTTGTTTTGATTATAAATTGATTTAAGGATTTTTATTAAGCAGTTGTGATTTCTTTTTATAGAGCATGCTTAGCCTAGGGTTTTTGATGTTCATTACTTTCGATTTACAATTGTTACTTTGAAAATCTACTTTTGCAACATATTAGAATCACTTTAAATGTAAAAAATTGCATGAATATTGATTAGATTGGATCACTTTAATTGGTTAATGGTGAAATACATAACCTCATTATTTGTGAATATTAATTTCATATTTTGTGTATATTTTCTAGTTTAAAATCAGTTTTTAAATCTAAAATCAATTTTCACAAGTTCGAGAGTTTGAAACCCATTTTCACCACATCTACAATCCACATCATTATCCTCAACTCCTACCCTTGGAACAAGTAAGTAAATATCAATTAGATGTTAATCAAATCCTATTTGAGTGTAATACTAACTTATTATTGATTTATTTCTTCAGAAAAAGCATGCATTATGAACAATATAAGACGGACTGCGAAAAAAGATTCCGGCATGATGCATGCTATGAAGTGTTGGCTGAAAATTTGGCTTATTTCGATGATTTAAGTTCAATTTAATCCTATGTTCCTATACTATGTATGCCTTTTCTTTATGATCTATGTATGTCTTTCCTTTATGATCTATGTATGCCTTTTCTTTTCCTGTTGATGAAAATACAATTACAAAATCCGGAATCAACAAATTCCCAACCAAAGTAGTCAAAATCCTGAATCAACAAATTTTGCACTTTTTGTCGTCATGGTATATTGGAAAGGACCATGTCGACTTTTCATTAAATTTGTGATGGTGGGTTGGAGTCGTTATGGTATATGGTATAAACCGATGCGATCCTAGTAGTTAATTCATACGTGGATTTTTGATCTAAGAGTCGTCATGGTATAGATATAGTACGGTGATGACTCTTAACTAAGACAAACCAGGTAAGGGTCGTCATGGTCATATTTATGACCACAGCGATTTTTCATAGCTTGGTAAAGTATAGGTTAGAGTTGTCATTGCCTAATGATACGACCATGACGACTTATAAAGAATCGTCATGGTATTAACCTCACGACCATGACGACCCTTACCCTGTGTATTTGATTTCCCACGATGATTTGATAATTTTAACCAAAAATTATACCATTCGTAGAATATTAGTGGTTTACTTGAGTGTTTTGAGTTATGGGTTCTTCATTTTGAGCTTTGGAATCACTCATTATTCAAACCCTAGTTTTCAACTTTTTTCGCTCCAAAAGCCCCTTTTCCTCTCTACTCATAAAATAAAAAAAAAATCTCTAACTTTAATTTTAAACTATAATTTATATAACTATTCTAATCTAATTAATTAATTAAATTAATCATATATTATGACTAATTAAATGAGAGTAATTTAATCATTTATGAAAATATATGGATAAAAGACAGAGAATATTTCTTTTAGGTGATTCTATTTTGTTTTTTTTTTTAAAAAAAACCCTATTAATTTCACGAGCTCTCAATTAAAGCAGGATTTTTCTATGATTGGAAAAAAAAATACTGCCCTTACTCTCACCACCCCAAAGTAAAGTGGTACGGATATTTGCCCAGCGAATCCATATTTACCACAAAAGTGGGTCCTGGAGAGAAGGACATTCATAAATGTACTTTCGGTACATTCTTTGTCAGAATACAAGGGAGAGGAGAGGCACGAGTCGCCGCAAGAGAGGGGTCGGTGCAGGTGGTGGTGATGCGGAATACGCGCGTAACTTTAAAGCTTTCTCTCTCTCTTTTCAAGTCTTTAACGCCCCATCCGTACTGGTCCTGCTGTAACAGTTTTCTACGTGAGATTTTGTGAAGACTGAAGAATCAGATCTGAGATTTCTCTCTCTTTTCTAGAAACCAAAATAATAATATCTTAGTACAGCTACTAGCATTTATTAATCATTTATCTCTACTCCCTCGTTTCTCTTGGTGGGTGTGCTATGTCTGCTGTCCAGCTGGTTCGTTGACGGTTAGGAGTCTTGTGCTAGCTAGTTTTTCTTTTCTTTTTTTAACGAAAAGGTTAAATTCATACGAGGGGAAAAAATTTACAAACCGTCACATTCAAAAAATAAAAATAAAATCATACAATTAGGTCAATACCGCATCTCAATGAAACAGTATGCTGGTTATCGAAATACCGCTAAAAAGATCCGAGTCTGAAGCCCATAAAATTAAGGTAGATTTCACCTCCAAAATTATGTCATCGACAGTCCTCTGCTTACTTTCAAAAGATCTTGAGTTTCTTTCTTTCCACGTGCTCCAAATGACCGCATAAGGAATCCATTCCCAAATCTTTTTGTTTCTGCCCCATAGTACATTGTTATTCCAAGCTTCAAAGTTCTGTAAAAGATTTTCATTCATGCACCAAGAAATCTTGAAAGCCTTGATGAAGTAGAACCACACTTTTCTTGAGAAATCACAGTGAAACATTAGGTGATCACTATCCTCCACCTCCCTCTCGCAGAGCTTACAAGTTAAATCAATGATGGTTATATTTCTATGCTGCAGGTTGGATAAAGTAGGTAGAGATTTATGGAACGCCGACCACATTAGAATAGATATTTTTGGCGGAATTCCTTTATGCCATAAAAATTTAGCGAACGGAACACACGATGTTTCATACTGATCATTGAGAAACTTATAACATTTCTTGATCGGGAACATACCAGTTGTATCGTCGAAAAATTTAACTGCGTCTTCCTCCACATCTAGAGTTGGTGGTGTACCAATCTTCCTCATTAGGCCAATATAGTCGTCTCTAGCTCTTGTCGATACAATGGAACCAATCTTTAGTTCCCAGTTGCCTTGTCCATCCACACATTCCTTTATGTTGCTCTATTTTGATTCTGCATTTTTAAAAATAGTAGGGAAAAGTTCTTTCAGAGACCCCTCACCTATCCAATTGTCATGCCAGAAATATACACTTTTGCCATTCCCCACTGTAATCCTCATATTACTCTTTAGCCACAATTTGGATTTGAGAATGCCCTTCCATAGACCCCTTCCTTGTGGTATGTTCAAATCAACTGGTACTAAATCATCTTCCTTGATGTTGGATCTTTGTTGCACTATTTTCCTCCATAACTGACTTTTTTCCTTCGAATGTCTCCATATCCATTTAGATAATAGTGTCTTGTTGACAGTCTGTAGGTGTTTTAGGCCCAAGCCTCCATTTCCCTTTGCTTTGCACATCTTCTCCCATGAGATCCAACACAATTTTAGCTTATTACCTTTTGTTCCCCAATAGAATCTTCTCATAATGTTAACCATCTTTTTTTCCACTTTGGAAGGCAAAGTTAAAAGTGACATGTAGTATGTCAGCAGTGCAGAGAGAGTACTTTTTATGAGAGTGATTCTTCCTGCTTTATTGAGGTATTTAGTCTTCTACACCGTCAATTTCTGTTCCATTCTCTCTATCACTGGTTCCCACACAGAGTAAGCTCTCAATGTTGCACCAAGTGGAAGGCCCAGGTAATTTACCGTAAAAGCCTCTATCTTGCATCCTATCTCTTCATCCAGAGTGTTTATGTTCTCATCTGCACCCACACTTGTCATTGTCCTTTTTTCTAAGTTGAGTTTTAGCCCTGTTAACGCATCAAAGATCATAAGAATCACTGTAAGATGTCTAACCTCCTGGATGTCAGCATTCAAAAAAATTATAGTATCATCCGCAAATTGCAGATGCGTAATCATTTCCCCATCCGGAGCCACCATAAATCCGTGGATTTTCCCTCTTCGTCTGGCTTCCTGTAACAATTTACTCAAAATTTCAGCTACCAACGAAAAAAAAGGGGAGAGCGGGTTGCCTTGCCTTAGTCTTTTGGAGGGGGAAAACTTTTCTGAAGAGTTTCCATTCACCAATACGCCAGGTTTGATGAAGATACACACCACTGGATCCACATTCTCCATTTTCTACTGAAACCATGCTTCTCTAGAATTTTAAATAGAGAGACCCATCTAACATTGTCGAATGCTTTTTCCATGTCTATTTTGCAGAGAAGTCCTGGAATTTTTTGTTTCAATCTTGCATCCACACATTCACTTGTTATTAACACTCTGTCTAGAATTTGCTTGTCTTTGATGAAGGCACTTTGATGATTAGAAATTAGTTTGTGCATCACCCTTTTTAACCTTTCTGTAAGAAATTTGGAGATGATTTTATACACACTGCCAATGAGTCCAAGAGGTGAAGTCTTTTGGTGTGCATGGGTCTTCTTTCTTGGGAATTAGAGTTAAGAAAGAACAATTTAATCTCCAATTGACGCTTTCTAGCTCTTGGAATTCCTGCAAAATAGAGAGTAGGTCAGTTTTAATAATATCCCAGCAATTTGCATAGAACTCCATTATCATTCCATCAGGCCCCGGAGCTTTGTGTTTGCCAAAATGCTTTATAATATTATGGACTTCTTCTTCCCCAAAAACAGCATAAAGAAATATGATATCTTCTTGAAAAATTTTCTGAAATTCAAATCCACTGAAATTTGGAGCATATTGATTATCTTCTCTAAACAGGTTCTGGAAGTAATGCTGAATTTCCTGCGTGATCCTTGTTTGATTGAAACAATCTTCACCCTCTACCACAAGTTTGACGATAGAGTTTGCTTTTCTTCTTGAGTTTACCATCTTGTGATAATATCTTGTGTTTTTATCTCTCTCCAAGTGAAACTTGATTTTTGCTCTTTGCATAATCTTTCTTTTCTCTAGAAGCTTTAGATTTTTGATGTCAATTGAAGCTTGCAGCCTGTTACCAAATAATTCTTCACTAAGATGACCTATTTTTTCCAATTGATTCAAGTGCTTAATCGATTCTTCCAGAAAAAAAAATTGTTGCTTTAATCCACCAAAAGTATCCCTAGCCCAAATTTTCAGAAAAAAATTTAAATTCAGTAGTTTCCTAGCAAATACATAACTTGGTCTCCCTCTAAAAACCATTGAATTCCACCAATGAAGCATCTTTGGTAAAAATTCTTTGTGATCCAGCCAATGTAATTCAAATTTAAAGTAAGGGTTACATTTTATAATATGATTACAGTCCAGCAGTAATGGACTGTGATATAAGTATAACCTTAACAAAGCTACCTGAATTGCTTGAGGAGAGTAAGAATCAAAATCGTGGCTCAATAAAAATCTATCAATTCTAGAGAGAAGAAGGGTTGCTCTTCCATCAGACCTAGTATAGGCACCCCCATTGAGCTCTAAGTCCACTAACCCCCATTGTGCAATGAAGTTATTTAAAAAAATTATGTTCCTCAAGTCACCCCCAGCCATATTTTTTTCTTCTTCACATCTGGTGGCATTGAAATCTTCTGCTAGGCACCAAGGTCTTATCCACCAATCTCTAAGTTCATTCAATTCTTCCCAAAATGGAATTCTATCATTATAATTTGGTTTTGAGTATACATTTGTTAACACCCAGATGAAGTTATCAACCATATTCTGCAGTTTAACTGAGATAGAAAAAATACATGTTTTCTCCTCCAATTTTGCATACTTTCCAGCATCCCAAATCATAATAAGTCCTCCACTGGCACCTTGAGATGGGAGGAACATCCGGTCAAAGTTTTCAGTGTACCAAAGTTGTCTAACCAACCAGCTTATTACCCTCATCATCTTAGATTCCTGGATTAGACAGCAACAACATCTCTGCTTATTGATCAATTCTTGAAGAGCCCCAATCTTTTCATGTGAGTTTAAGCCACAAATATTCCAAGACAAGATTTTAGCATTACTTATTTTCAACCCGAGCCTCCCAAGCCTCAACTGGCATTCCATCCTCCACTTCAGTATTAACCACTTCTAAAGAGTTATGCACAGCCACTTCTGTATCCCTCACTTCTGTATCCCCCACTTCTGTATCTCTCACAACCTCAGCAATCTCAGATGTAGACTCTTCCCCAAATCCAACTTTATTAGCCTTTGTTTCTCTTACAGATTCCATTCTAGATTGAAATTTCATCACCAATTTATCCATTACAGAGTTAAGCAAAATTAGTTGAGTTTCCTCCACACCTCCGAATTCGATGCAAAGATCAGAGAGTCTTGATGCCGCTTCTTTTGCTAAAATGGTTTGATCCCCAACCCCTAGTTTGATTTCCCCTAATTTTTCAAGAACTGCAGTTTCTTTTTGACTGATGATATTTGATTTATGTTTTTTCTCTTCCATCACCTCTGATGCTTTCTTCTCATTAATTAATACACGTAACTTCTCACTAATTGAGGACCCTTCTACCTGATGAGGTAATATGAATTCTCCTTGTTCATTCGAAGTATCAGATGATAAACTTTCAATTTCCACATCCCCCAAATTAGGATTTAGGTTAAAAATCCGTAGTTTTTCTTTTTCTCTAGTCATCCTTTGAGAAGAGAAGCATTCTCGGGTAATATCCACATTTTTTTCCACCGCTCGATCCTCTGGGCTGTTAGTATCTGGTTCTGGGCTTCTAGAATCACCATATTTTTCCACTTTCTTAAAGGACCAGTTGCTAGGCTTAAAAAGCCTTTTATCACAAGAGTAAGCAGGACCGCAACCAGCGTTCCGTCGGACATTAACATTTCTTCTTTCGCACTCTGCCAAAAGACTGTCCAAATTGGTTTTACCAGAGATGTCAGTTAATTCAGAGCTCAGTTGCGCCCTGTCAAAATCCCTGCAGAGGTTTCTGTATTCCTGTACAAAAATTTTGTTTTTACCTGAATGTTTGAAATCCCACTCTATCGTCAACAGCAACTCCTTGCCGGAAATATTCATCTTCGTAACTGCCGGAATCCTCATCAGGTCTCCCAAGACTGATATTTTGATGCAATTGGTATGATCTTTCAGCAGAGTTTCGTTGCTGATGGCGCCTAATCCCCTCATCTTTTCTCCGATAGAAGTGAGATTTTCATGAGACCAAAGCTTGAGAGGAAGATCTCTAATTTTTACCCACTTCTCACAATGGTAAGAAGCCTGTAGAGGAATGGTTGATTCATTTTCTGACGCAACTTTGTGTGAGTGATGTTTCTTTAGATCACCTTCCCAACAATTGATTCTTAATGAGTAACCTTTTTCTTTCCAGGATACCGGAGACCATAATTCTAGCCATTCTTCCTCATTCACCAAAAATATAGCAGAAGATTGTGATAATGCTTTAAGTTCCAGGAATCCATACCTGTCAGCTTTCTTTTAATCATGCTAGCAATTGCATTCCAGTTTTTGACTTTTTTGGTTTCCGAGATCTCCACTATCCCCACTCTATTAATTCTTTCCTTCAAATAAGTAGCTACTTCATACTAGTAGTTGCTTATTACCTAGACAGTGGAGGTACTGCTATCGATATAAAGTCAATACTTAAAAAATCATAAGATTAGTTAAGCCATTGTATTGCACGATATAAATTTTAAGCTCCAGCCATCCTTATTCAAGAGTGTGATTGCAATTTATGCAGATGCATAGATGATGCATAAGGTAATATCCGATACAATTTTTGTCTGGTTCCGGTTGTGTTACATGATCTTATATGTGATGTGATCGATAAAATGAAGGATGAGACTGTTTAACTACTAGGAATCTTACTAAGAAAGAAAGGATATAGTTGGTGTAAAATTAATTACTCAAATACTCTTCGAGATGTGTGTAGATAGATTAAATCACCTCCGTTGATTTAATTCTTTCTGAAGCTTGTTGGAGAAGCTGGATCTAACGTAGTACGATTGATCTCCAACTGTTAATATGATTCCACCAGAAACGTAGAGAAAACTTCTGATGAAACCTGATTGAAATAAAAGGTGGGAGTACCAACAAAGGCACTCCGATGCTAAAGTCAGAGAGAGCTCTGAACAAGTGTATTCTGGAGAAAAGAAATAACAATTGTGTACATTTTGAGTTAGATTTCAGCCCCTATTTATAAACAGAAACCAAATCTAGTCGTAGTTATCTCAAATAACCACCTAAATTTGTAGTTATCCTAAATAACCACCTGGATTTGTACTTATCTTAATATTTGTGTCTATCCTAGAAGATTCATGTTTATCTTCTCTGTATTTGTATTTATCTTAAAAGATCCTAGTAATCTTCCCAAGAATCATGTCTATCCTGGAAGATCCTTATATCTCTTCTAAGGATTTTGTGTCTATCCTGGAAGATCCTTGTATATCTTCTAAGGATTTGTGTCTATCCTGGAAGATCCTTGTATATCTTCTAAGGATTTGTGTCTATCCTGAAAGATCCATGTATATCTTCTCAGGGTTTGTGCCTATCCTGAAAGATCTCTGGATATCTTCTCAGGATTTGAGCTTATCTTAAAAATGACTTCCAAAATAAGCCAATTGGGCCTCTAAATTAAGTCTGGCTCAATAACCGAATGGATCTCTACAATAGGTCAACTGGGCTTCCAAAAGTAAGTCCAATACATTTCTATAATAAACCAATGGGTTTCAATATTAAGTCAACTGAGCTCCCAAATAAGCTCAGAATGTTTTTAAAATAAATAAAAATGTTTCTACAATAAATTAACTGAGCTTCCAAATTAATCTCAACATATTTTTGTGGTAAATGAAAAATAATTCCTACAATAAACCAACTGGGCTCCCAAATCCAACCCAATATATTTTCTTAGTAAATAAATAGATTTTCAAAATAAACCAGAAGAACATATGCCACTCACGTATGTACTTTTTAATATTGGTACAAACAAATACAATGGCTTTTTCGGCGACGTTTTAGGGATATGTTCATTTATAGGTCACATAGGGAAGACGTAGAATGACCCAAAGCGACTCATCTAATTTAGCAAATCAATTATATTGGAACGATGCGATCTCATCTAATTGTAGGTCTGGTACGTAAATACAATTTGTAGGACCTGTACGATTAATTGCAAGCATGATATTCAACCACGTAAATAATTGTGGAAGTGACACGCTAACAGTGATGATAATCATGATGAGAACATGATCATAGGTACGGTATAAAGTACCTATCTGTTCTTGCATGGAGATTCTGAAAGACAGTTGTAAGTGACGATGTTTTGTCTCTTTCACTTATTCTTTCAATACTCACAGCTGAAAAGGTGCACAGTGCATTGACTATTAATCCATTAATTTAGAAATGATGGAAAACTTTTAGGGTTTGCGAATTGAAAAGACTGCACTAAACAACGAATCAAAGTCTCTCACGCGCATGTTTTAAGCATGGCGGCGGTGCTCTAGAACTCGACTTTAATGCCAACCAAACCGATCTAAAAATACACGCTGGCCGCTTATGGGCCCATGTTACAAAACTGTCCAATCCAATGGCTAGTTCTATTATTTGATCTACTACTTTGTAGATAAGGTTTTTCAACATAGGGTATGACGGTATGAGGAGGTGCCGAAAGGCCGTTTGAATTCACCGAGTTAAAAAGCAAGACCATCACCGAGTGAAATGCATGTCACTAAACTTGAACCAAGTAAAGTAAACTTGAACTTGACTTTGTTTCACTCAAGAATAAAACTTTCTCAATATGTACATGTTGCATCCCTTTGACAATTGAACCATTATAGTAGTTCCGAGTTCCGACTTCCGACTTCCGAGTCTTAATGAACTCTTTCAAAATTTAAATATGTAAAAACGAGAGTGATTACTTATGTTGCATTAAGAATGTAATAATTTGTCTGGAGTTTTAATGTGTATGAAAAGTTGATCGTCGCGCTGCATCTATGTTTCCACGGTACTTTTTTTTATTTAATAAAGTTCTTTGCGTTTTCAACCCAAAAAAAGAGAATTTTTTTTATTTTGGATTCAATAGACTACATATCAAGTCCGTTCAACAACAAGGATTGTGAAAAAAGAACCCTATTTTAAGACATACATAAAACTTTAAAGGCATACAAAATAGTTAATCTATCTTGTTTATGTTTATAAGGGATGTCCTAGCCATGATAGGTGTATCTACCCGTGAGAGTCATTTATCATGTTGTCCTTATATAATTAAATTATATAAATGCCCTTTAACAAAATCAAAAACATAAACCTAAACAAATTAAACTCATAATCAGTCAACTATTCATTCTCTTTTCAGCCGAATTTCTTCTTTTTCTTTTTCGTGGATTTTTTTTCTCTTCACACTTTGATCGTCGACTAAAATCACATCTGGAAGACTCTAATATTAGATACAAATTAAGAAATAGTTGATTTTAGTGTTTGATTTTAAAATCACAATTGATTGATTGATTAGGATTTAATAGATGATTTTGGGGTTTTCAGAGGTAAGTTTGGCTAAAAATGTCGCAAAAACCCTAGGATTTAATATCCGAACCTACCCTAGTTAGTTTTTTTTAGTTTCAGAAGAACAGTTCGGCTTCTATTGAAATCATAATTTTTAGCCGAACCAAGGGTATAGTTCATAAAACATTGATTTCGGCTATTTCGATTTAGCAATAATTTCAGCCGAACTTTTGACTTTATACATAAATTTGATACTTATTTAGTTCGGCTAATAATGGAGGTGTCCCATTACTAGCTGAACATTGATCTGTTTCTCAAAATTCTGAGGTTTAGAGAACATTGAAGTTTGGCTAATAATTGAGATGTACAATTAGTAGCCGAACATTGAACTGTTGTTCAAAATTTTGAAGTTTGGAGAACATTGAAGTTCGGCTGATAATTGAGATGTCCAATTAGTAGCCGAACATTACTCGGTGGCTGTTTCGATTTTGTAATATTTTCAGCCAAACTTTTGACTTGAGTAGCCGAACCCTGATTTTACAAACTTGTAGTAGTACGAATTAGCCGAACCCTAAGTTTTACTAGTTCGGCTACTAACAACAAAAGTACAAATTAACCGAACTTCATATTTTAAATTCAAATTTATGTTCAACTTTATAATTACCATATGAACTGTTCTTCGCGCGTTAAGTTCGGCTGATAATTTTATAGCATAACTCAAGACTGAAAATTGAAAAAAAATCAATCTTTTGATGAATTCAACTTAAGAAATGGTGATAAAATATCGTCTACAAGTATACTTGTGTATTTTTAGCATAAAGTTCCTTATCAATGTATTCATCTTTTGGATTTGGCTCAACAATCACAAAAATCTCAAAAACCCTAAGTTTTTTTTCACTTCTTCTTTTTCCTTTTAAAAACCCCAAATCCCTCAGATAAATTTGATTTCTCTATTAATTTACCACTAATAATTTAATCAAATATTACCGAATAGTAACATTAATACTAATTAAGTAAAAATATAATTATTATTATAAAAAATAGTTAATAAGGGATAGTGGGGCTTTACAATCTAATAATCCTATTTTATCTTTTTTAGGTATGTCTTGAAAGTTTTATATATAATTTAAAATAGGATTCTGAAACAGGCAATAAGTCAAAACACTCACTGAAAACCGGTAGTTGGTCACACAAACCAAACTTTAGGCCTTTCGATACTTTTTAATGATGAAGTGTACAGTGTAACTTTCTTATCAATCAAAAGAGAAAAGGTGTAAAGTCAAACTTTTTGACATGAGGTGTTTGATTGTTGACTAGTTAAACCAATCTTGTATACGGTGTTGATTGTGGAAGCCGTATGGTCATATCAAGGTTGTACCATGCCGAATTTCAATTCATACCGGTCGAGAGTGATACATTGGTACGTTGGTATATCGGGAAAATTTTAGTTAAAACATCCGTGAAATATCGGTCTATATATTTTATACCTATAATTTTATTAAAAAATACTAGTTCATATTTTATAACTATGAATATATTTTAACACGTTATAACAAACATTTTTTTTACAAAGTTTAGAAAGATAAGTTAGTATTCATCCAAAATATATAGATCCATAGATTTCATACAAACTTCAAACTGGAAATACAAGAGAAACAAGAACAACTTCAAAATATCGTCTAAAATGCTAATTAAACAAAAATATTACAATTTCAATATCATTAGATTAATTGTAGATATTATCATATGCATATATAATTCTAAACTATCATAAAAAAATATGAGTAACAATTGCAAACCCTAAAACAAGGATAAATTTTTTTCTTTATTTTTTTTTAAAATAAATAAATAACGAAAAAAACAGTCGTACCGGTCAATACCGGCCGTACCGGTCAAACCGGTACAGTCCATTTCGTCTCGCTTTTCGGTCGAAACCGGTAAAACCGACGGCATACTGACCGTACCGGCCGGTATGGACTACACTGGGTCAGACTCATTACTCATATGTTACATAGAGTATTGTATTCGACTGTCAAATCTGTCACAAGAATAAACGACGTGTACCTTCGCCATAAGATGATAAATGGTGGCAAATGTAAAAATGCAAAAATGCCAACTATATGCTAATTGAAAATTTTAAAAATAAATAATTATTAGTAGTTAGCATGGATGACAAAGGGGATACGAATATTAGGAGGAGATACCAATCCATATAAAAAAAGATCATGATCACTGTCTTTTTAGGTTGGTATCACCTTCACTAGTACTAGTATTATTTTTTATTAATTATAGTAGTTAATGAGTTACAAATACTATATTATATGAAATCTAAAGACTTAAAGGCCTAGATAAATAAAATTCTCTGAACGATGAGAAAATCCTCGGTTTCTATTGGCCGAAATAAATTTTTTATGATTTTTGTTAAACGAGAGTTTTGGTAAGGACACTTGACATAATTTGATTGGTGCACATATTTAAGGGTGAAAGAAACCCACTCTCCTATTGGCTATTTTGTTTTAAAACTATTACACTTTATTTACACCCAATACTTAATTGTACCGGATTAACGTCATCTACAGTGGGTGGATAACACCACAAATCAACGATCTACATTTAATCATCTTTAATAAACGGCCACCGTTAAATTTATATTCTTAAATAAGATAAAAAAAATATGTATATTCATTGTGATTTCTAACTAACCAAACTTTGTAAAAGAGGTGAATCCAACACATTCGTGTACGGGTAACTATCTAATTCTTCATTGCAATTTGTTTCATTTTCAATATACTTTTTGTTTGTACGGGATAAAATTAATCTTAAAACATTCTTTCGGATATTAGACTCAATCTCTTACCAAAAAACTATATTCGGTGAGGTTAGTATTGAAAATTGTAGAATTCCTCATAATGAAACTATAAGAACTTGATTAGAGGGTATTATAAAAAGATACGGACAATTTTCAAACGTGACATATTTAAAAAGGTACGAGCAACCCGTTGTATACCACGGACATAAATCTAGTAATTCTATATATATATAACTCAACCTTTTCAAGCTGAACATAATTTTCTCTTGGTGAAAGCATGTTTTGGAAATTAAGACGAATAATATCAATTTGGGGCCTTGGTTGTCTCCGAGGGATCCGCCAAAGTACTGATGCGGAATTGCGGACGTAATTAATTGAGCTTAATCTCAAAATTTTTATGCTAGTGTTTTAAGTAGATATTTGATTCGTACTATTACGATGTTACATATACACTAGATTACTTTTGTCTTGGAAATAAAAAGAAAAAAAATAGGCTTCTTTTATATGGTGTTCATACATTTATATTATCTATTATCCAAAAATATAAGTTAAAGTAAAAAAACAAACTAGTTTAATTCTTTACTACAAATTAAACTCCTACTTCTTCCCTAAAATAAACAAAAACCTTTAAATCCAAACTAAATTATAATCCAAACATATATACTAGACTACTTTTGTCTTGAAAAAAAAAAACCAGGCTTCTCTTATATGTTACTCGTACATTTATATTATCTATAATCCAAAAATATAAGTTAAAGTAAAAAACCAAATAAATTTTAATTATTTACTAAAAAATTAAATCCTACTTCTTCCTAAATCAAAAATACCCTTTAAATCCAAACTAAATTATAATTTAAATTAATTATAATTTTTTTCTCATTATTCTCACAAACTTACCAATTATAAATTCTAATTCCTATTTTTTTCCCAAAATTAAACTAAACCCCAACTTTTCTTTAATCCATATTGAATTATAATTTTAATCAATCTAATTAAAAATCTCCACAACAACATCGAAAAGGAATTGACTACGCTTTTGATTCTTTTCTAGAAAAATCCTTCTATTACTTCATAAACATAATGTATGAAAAATATTATTCTCTAAGACGATATTCTTTTTTTCAATCATGGTTAAATTAAAATTTAGCGAGGGTATTGACTATTCTTCAAACTCAACTATGAAAGTTAGATAAGTTTATTCAATTATTTTGGGTTACATATAATTATTCTACATAGTTTTGTGGGTTATGTAGTATAATTATAAAGTATACTCTCTAGTCCCTCCGCTTCATAAAAGTTGGATTATTTCAAGTTTGTACAATTCTTAAGGAAACGAGAAGACAACGATACTTTTAGGTATTTTTTTCAATTATATCCTTATGGATAACAAAATAGTAAAATTTAAAAATGACATATCTTTCAAACTACGACATTTATCATAAAACAACAACCACAACAATTCTATACAAACACCAAAATAAACACCCCCAAAACTGATTTTAAAAAACTCTATCATATTGGGGGGGGGGGGGGGGGGGGGG
>JAJJMC010028279.1:527510-541255 GCA_023531435.1 Papaver californicum
AGAGACTAACAGGGGGCACTTTTGGTTGGGTTGGATCCCATTCATGTGAGTGAGAATTTGAATTCGGTTTTGGGGGAGTTTTCTTTATGTTTGTGAATCATTTTTGAAAAAAACTATGACACGGATATTTGTAAACTTTATATTGTTAGAGCAACTCCAGTGGACATAGGCATATTTGGCCAAAAGCCAAGCCAGGTGGATAGGAAAATTGGATTTTGGGCGTGGGAAATTGACAAAGCGGCTGAAACAGAACCGATCGACCCAACTTGGACCGCTCATCCCAGGTTGAGATGAGACTCAACTCAACTTCCCAAGTTGGGTCGACAATGGTCAGATTCCAATAACAAAAAAATGGCTATAATTTTCCATCCCTATAAATACAAATCTCATTAGACTTCTCCACTCAAACCAAAATCAATCTTCTCTACAATCTTCTCTATATATTTTTTCCACCCAAAACTCATTTTATAATTCATATTTTGCTTCTTAATCTCATAATATCATACAAACAAGAAATAAAAAACCACTTAGGAATACGTATAGTCAACCTCTACCGACTCAACAAGAAGATTCGGATGAAGAGAACAATTCGAACGTACTTTCCAGTCGAGAATTAGCCACGGCTTAAGTCATGTATCTTCAAGAACAAAGCGAGATGTTGCACATCAAAAACCAAGAAGTGGTTGGTATGAAATTAAGAAAGTTTATGAAGATCTTACTCATGGTGCTCAAATTATTGTCAATAGAATTCATTGGAGGACTTTGTACCATATGAAGCCGAAGAAACATTCGCCCAAATCGGTGTCCATATTGCTGGAACATTGGTGGTATAATACACACACGTTTCATTTTCAAGACTTCGAAATAGGTATGTAAAATATTTTGATTTATAATTTTTATGCAATCAATACGATTCATGTATGAAATTAACAAATTTAATATTTTTATAGGAGTAACACCATTATATTTGTATTTCCTACTTGATACACCTTATGGCCGGGGAGATAATGTTCCATTTGACCAACAAGGTTGGTTGGCAGAAGACCGATATAAAGAAGAACTTTCGTTGTACTTTAACGTAATCAACCATAAGGAACTTAGAAGTATTGGATTTGCTAATGCTGGTTTAAAGGCATTTAGAGTCAAAAAATTATATGGTGTGGTTGATCCAGAAAATCCAGACCCTGACAACGATACACAAATTGACAAAAAAAATATTTTATGGATAATTGTGTGTTTTTTCCCCAACTCAAAAAATGTGTGAAAGTAGGATGGCTAGAGGCGTTGCAAGATATGGAAAAGGCTGCCGATTATGATTAGGGTCCACTATATTAGACGAGATGTATGTTAGTCTCGATGTCGCATGCTTGGGTGGGTCAAACCTCGAAGGTGTATGGGGACTCATTGAGGTAAATATGATAATAAATTCCTCTAGATTTAAATAAGTTTACAAATATTTATCAAGTTAAACTAATCGTACGTCGTTTACTTCAGATTTGGTGGTATACATATACCAATATTGCTCTACCAAGACTTCGTGTCTACACCAGAAAGTCTTTCCCAATTGTAATAAAGTATGAAGCCGATAACTAGGAGAAGGATCAAAACACCAATGAGCGAGATAATATCCATTTGTGGAGATCCCAAATGCAACTTAGGACCAAACAAAATTTTATTTAGAACCCGTATGAACATTATGAGGAGTTCAGTTCTGATGTAGCCATTGGGATTAGAGAATTTTCACTCCAGCGCCTGTTGTTCTACAGTCAACTCAGAGAAATTAGTATTTATTTTTTGGGGGAGAGATGTGCTAGATAGTTAGTTGGTTTCCCAGCAAATCCTCGATAAGCCACCGCCCTTGGATCGGATTACAGAAGACTGCGGGATCAGGGATGGAAAAGATATGATAGAACATTCCGCGCTTGTGACGAAGTCCAATACGACAAATGGTACCAATCGGTTACAAAGCCGATAATTGTTACATAAGTTATGAACATCTATGGGGTAGGTATTGCCACAATAGGAAAACGAAGATCGATCTTGCCTCTTCCAACAGTACTACCACCATCGGTTCCAACTTTAACCATTTATCCTTCAACGAAAGCTTCCTCTTCATCATCCCCTCCAAGAGGACCTTCTGGACCTTGTTCTTCATCGGTTGGATCAGATTTGCCAGAATTGAGTTGGGAGATAAAGACCTATAATCTCCAAGGAGAGCGTCATCCAATTCCAATTGTCTCGCAAGGTATGGACCACACTAATTCTTATACAAAGACATTGGCCACTTCTGAACAATTGATAATACGGTTGAATCAAATGGAGTTAAGAGATCAGTAAACTAGACATCTGTACAACCAACACTTGCGGGCGATTACGGAGTCCATGATCTTCGGTCCCTATTTCTCCCAACTTTATGGAATAACACCACTATCCCTGGATAGAGTGGCAGAAACACAATTATATCCTATTGGGAAAGTATCTACATATCGTCAAATGCAACAATCATCATCTAGTCAGGACATTCAACAAAATCCTCAAGATTAACAAAGTGATACGCTGCAATTAAACAGAACATTAAAATTCGATGGCGTTCCGGTTGGAGAATATCCATGGCATAAAGGAGATCAAGGTGTATGACATGATGGTGCAGGATCTCAAGCTACATGACGATATCAAAGATTTGCGAATTTGATGCAGAGGGGTAGCTATCAAAATGGGTTGGAATGGACGAGACTCAAAAATAGAAACTTCTACCTTGCTATCATGCCTATCATCTCAATGACTAGTCTCTAATAGAGGTTCGTAACCCACCTCAACGCTAGAAGCGTCAGAACTGCATTTATCAAGCTTGATTCAGAATTCAGGTACATAATCCTCTTCACGTGGATCTTGAATATACCCAAGATGGCGTATTACTCTCAACGGATCATACATTGAGAATCCGTTAGGGTAAAACAAAGGGACATTGTAAAAAGATACATCTTGTGTTCCATTTGGTCCATCTCCCATATACGTATCAAATACTACATTTTTGGTTGGCATGTTGTCCAATTTTTCCCTCATGGCTAACAACATAGAATTAAGATCCTTCTTCTGACCCCCAGTGAACGTGTATTTCGTCCCTCTTGGTTGAGCACTGGTCCATAACTCGTTCACTTTAACGTCTTCGTTCTCTTTGAATAATAAAGAAGAAAAATGGTCGTAAATCCATACCTATACAATCATCAAAATAATAAAACAAGTATTCGTCAACAAGAAATTGAAAAAGAATAATAATTCATCCAACAAATAAATACAATCACTTTAATTACTTGGAGTAGACTTGTATTCCCGTTGATTTAAGAAGTTCGTTCCCTAGATGCTTTTATTAGCTCCTCATTTACGCGTGCTACGACGTCAGTCCGTACGAGTATTTACTCACATCCTCCAAAGGATGCAAGAGTTAAAGATAGTTGGCGCCGACCCTGTTTTCTATGCTATCGGGAACCATCACAGATCCCATCACATACAATAGATAAGCGGCAACCGTAACACGAACTTCAACCACAAAGAGGAGACCGTTATCTTTTTTTTTAGTGTCCCAGAATATATGTGCCTCAACTCCACAAGATTGAAATCTCTCCTCCGGTACTTTGCCCCCTGACCAACATGTCGTTTGTCGCGTCTTCATCCCAACCAAACAACTTCTTAGCTAATTCATAAATTGTAAGCCAAATAAGTTGTTTCTTGTAGTTGTCTCCAGTGGATTTTCCTTCGACCTGGAGCCCTAAAATATTTTATGCATCATGAGGAGTTAAAGCGGTCTCCCCAAATGGGAATTGGAAGCAATCGACTTCAGGGTAAAACCTCTCACTGAATCAAGATACAACTACCTTATTAAATGCAATGACAGAGTTTTGTACGACTGGATATAGACCGGAGTTCTCAATTAACGCTCTAACTCTTGCTCATTCTCCTTCTAGGAGTTAGTATTTTGCTTTTACGTACGAAGACTGGCGTCTGAAAAGACGTGTTGCATTCGTATGATCCTACAAAATAAGAATAAAAAACACAATAAGAAAACAATCATTGACAACAACAAGTTAATTAAAAAGCAAAGTTCATATTCTTACGATGGTCTCATAGATGATATGAGCCTACGATCCGGGATATGCAAATAAAACTTTTTCATCTAAGGGAAAGCTTCTAGCTTTTCCATTGAGTTGAGCCTCCAGGATCAAGTGGCGTTTGGGAACGTGCCTCATAGGTGGGGCCTTTTCCTTGCCCTTGTCGTTATCTTACACCACCGCCTCTTCTTGTACCTCTTCCTCCTTATCATCATCACCGCCATCATCATCACCATCATCACCCCCACCACCACCACCGCCAGAACCACCAACACAGCCAGAACCACCATCACTACTAGAACCACCAGCTCCACCAGCTCCACCATCACTGCCACCACCATTGGTCTCATCAACATCATCTCCAGTTTTTTCGTTGTCATAGCCTGAAGTCACATGTGAAAAAAAGAAGGAAAAAGAAGAAAGGGAATCCTCTAGTTCATTACCTTATTGTACATGTTCACGGTTAACAAAAGGTACATCTTTCGTACGTTTTCCGTGAAACGGACCATCCCCCAAGAATTTCTCGTTGCGAGGAGATTCCGAAGGAGGAGCGGGTACATGTTTGCCTTTTCCTTTCTTGATCTTTTTAAACATGCTACAATTGAAAACATACAAAAACCAAAAAAAATAAACCAACATTCATAGACTCAGTATAGGGGTCGTCATGGTCTAAATTTTTGACCATAACGACCCTAGGTTAAACCATGACGACCATATAGTTATACAATGACGACCCTTGGTTTCATAAAAACTAATGTCGTCATGGTTTAAGGTAAAAATCGTCTAAGGTAAAAACTGATACGACCCTAATAGACTATGTCTTCAGTGAAAATAAACAATAAAGGTCAGAATGGTTTTAGGTAATACCATAAAGACCCTAAATAGACTCGTCGTCTTCATAGAAAAACCAGTAAGGGTCGTCATGGTCACAAATCAAAGACCATGATAATTTTTCATAATTTCAACATGCATATGGAAAGTCGTCATGGTCTTTGATTTGGTACCATGATGACCCTCTTTCTGAAACTGCAACTATGCGGTTTCATACTTAATTTTACACTAAAAATACACATACAAACAATCACAACAAGTATAGTAATGGGTTTTAGTTTACTTACTCTCTAATTGGGGTCATTTCTTCTTCCAATTCTTCACGGGTTGATTCTTTAGTGCTTCTCCAATTCAACTTTCCTTTTAGTTTCTCTACGATTCTATGTGGGCTTACTTTTCTTTGATAATGCTTCGTACGAACCATATTTGTAGAAGAAGTTAATCGTCGATTAAAGATTTTGAATCGACGATTACGACGATAAAATTGATTTCAAAAAGTAAAAAAATGGAGGAAGAGGGTCGTTAGTTTTAGAGGAGAGGGAGAGGGAGAGGGTGGAATCGATTTTCTGATTTTTGGTTTTGAATACAATGGGGGATTATAGATTAAGTATAATAGGGTTTTTGGATAAGTTATTAGGGAAGGGTATATTAGTATTATCACCATATTTTGGCACCCCCCTATAATTTATGGAGTGTGTTGAGATTTCCAAAAGCCCCCCTATTAATTCCATAAGCCCCCAATTAAGCCAGGATGAAAATACATTAGCATAAGTTACCCTAAATCTTATAGATACTTTTTTAAATATCCTTGGTTGGGTATTTCATCTAAACATATGTCTGATAGTGTGAGAAATTTATACCGATTCGACTAAAATATCCTTCATTATTTATTTGTTGGAGAAAGTTAGGTTTTTCTCGATTTTATTTCATATCTATAATACAACAATCAAATATCAATTTGGTTAGACTATAATGATAAAGACAAAGATTTCAGAAAAGATCATCAAGATAGTGACCAAAATGGTAGGATTCAGATTCCTCCTTATGAATTTATAATTTGAAGAATTCAAATTTCTTAATTTTCTGTTCATGAAGGAATAGGGCGAATTTTGAAAGGAAGAAATTTTGGCGAAGATTTTTTATTTATTTATTTCTCCTATTATAGATTCCATTATTGTTTTGTGTCAATGATTTTAATTTGATCAAGATGATTATGGAATGTAAAACTCTGACTTCTTAATTGCATTTGCAGGAGAATTTTTTGTCTCTTTTTTTTTTATATATTTTTTAAGATGTAAGAGAACCTTCCTTATCTCATTGTTTTATCACCACTTATCAACCACATGTGTAAACGTGTGCTTTAGAGAGATTGTGCACAATTATTCTTCAACACAACCGTATGATCTTAGTTATTTTAAGGTGACATAGATACTGAAATGGTCTCAAGAATGCTACACATAGTTAATTGTAATAATAACTTATAATGTTGAATTCATTTTTTTCCATTTTTTTTACAATAAATCAACCTATATTAAAACTAGCAAGATGACTTGGACTAGCCCATTAGAGGTTTCCCTAGAAAGGGATGTGCCTCCAATGTACGGTCAAATCACCATCCTTATAGATAATACATTAGGAGTAAATGTAATGACTTGGAAAAACATGGACATGCATATGTTGCCTCATTAACACCTTTCCAATGAAAACTCATAGTGGTAAAGCCTTGAATAATATAAAAGAGTACAACATGGAAGGTCCATAAAACTATAATAAAATTTAAAGTACCTAAAAAGATAAAATTACAATCATAGTTCTTCAAGATAATAGAAATTCTTCGTTCTCCATTTGTACCTAATGAGCTGTCCTGTAATGTTGTTTATGTGAATGTTGCCACAAGTAAATTATGAAAGTTGAATGTCTTCGCTCGTGATAAAACTATCTATATATGGTCCTGGGCCTTTCTATCAATAACAATACTAATAGAAGTGTCACGATGACTTATACAATATATGAAATTTATCCTTTTAACGATATATAGTGAAGGTTCAACCTTATCTGCAATCAAGAAATTATAATATGAGATATATATCTCCAAATAAATACAAGAAGTTGAGTCATGATTTATATAATCGTACCAAGACAAGGCATAAGCAACAATGATTTCAACATCATGACGTTTCACATGAGCTGTTATATTTCCATAAAAATAAGAACTACCCATGTAAATTATGCTAATGACTGACATCATAATATTAGCTAACTACAAGCAGTAAGGCTAATAACAAAGAAATAACAAGATACAACAAACGGGATCAACAAAGAAAAGCTTGTAAACCACTGTACAAGCAGACGAATGTTAAAACTAAATTTTTTATTCTAAATTACTTAAATAATTATTTTTGTTTTCGTATGTAAATCTTAGTTCCTCAATCTAAGAGAGCATCTAAGAGTTAATAATCAATAATAACTAATAGCGAAGACTTACAGTTAAATTCTCTAAAGTAGTGGAATAACTCCACACTTTCATCAATCATCATATTGTTTGTTGGTTTGTCTGGTGACCTCCACTTCGGCTTCAGTTTCTTCACCAACATTTTGTGTTCAATCTCAATGTTGGAAATTCTCTTCTTAAGTTGTGGTGATATTTAATCACAGCCAAAGCTCCTAGTGTGTTGCTTTTTTCTAGTGATTCTACCCTGCAGTTGAATGCCCTTTGTCCTTGAGATTTTTTTTCTTCATCTGTTATGACAATGACCACAATCATAATGGTTAAGTTTTCCTGCCAAGTGTTGTAGCATAGCATTGATAGCCAGTATTGATGGATTTTGACTTGTGTACGGGTAAGCTGGTATGTGGTTAGGTTTCTGTTGGGAATGTAGTTGGAAGAACTAGTATTGTAGGCTTTGATATGACTATGGATGAGACAAATAGTTATTGTAGGTGATACTTTGGAAACAATTTAGGCACCATGCCATCTATATACACTAAGTTGTGAAAGCACACAACTAACTCCAATTTAAGTTTTCCACGGAACTGCCTTTTCTGTTATTGACCCATGAATCTAAGTATAAGAAAACGCTTGTAATCATGTGTGTATCAGGTTTATTAATCGATAGAGTTATAGTGGTTCGTCCATCACTTACATCATGTTTGTTTTTAGGACTATTTTGATAGCAGGGTTTTACATAGAGGTATACCTCTATCTTTATATAAATATCACTACCTAAAAACATGCTTGTTTTACCACTGTAAAACAATTCTGTATTTAAATTTAAATTTTTATATTTCTCATCTTACCCTTATAAAATTCAAAAACTCTTCGAAGATTCATTCCAAGACAACTTATCCAACAAATTAAAATTCAAAAATATATTCAAAAAAATCAAACCTTTTCTCATCTTTCGATTATTTAACAACAACAAGTTTTTTAGTTTGTTTATCTCTCATGAATCTTGCTATACCAAAATTCCCATAACCAATATCTTTAACAAGTTCATAACGATCACTATCATACATTATCGGCAAATTTATACCTAGTTCCACTGTTAAGGAATTTCTTCTTTATCCTGAGTTCGTCTACTCTCACATTACATACTAAAATTACTACAATTCTTATGATCATACTCAAATAAAAACTTGATTTTTTTTAAGATAAAAGTAATAATAAAAGTTTGATTAATTGAAGAAGAAGTAGGTGTGACTTATGAGTGAGAAAGGATAAGAATTTAGAAAATTTAAATTTGTTCGAGGATATATTAGAATTTTCACGAATATAATAGAGGTTTGGCACAAAGATAACACCTGATTGATGCTATTTCATTTCCTCTATTTGATAGAGGTTTAGCTTCTATCTTGGTAGAAATATTGGAGAAAACAAGCAACTAAAAAAGTTGGGACCACCTCTACATAAAGGGAGGTAGTGTGTTGCCTTTAGATAGAAGAAAAAACAAACATGATGTTAGTGATCTAGGTGGATGCCATATATCACGCCCCCGACCCTAAAAAGGGGTCACGTCGGCAATAGAATGTACATATTACCAAAGTAAAAGAAATTAAACATTTTTTTTGTTAGATAAATGAATATATTAAAAGAGAAAAAAGTTACACATCTTGGTGAAGAAATGAGGGACATAGGTCCAACCATTCCCCACTTACATTGTTTTTCCTACAATATTTAGCAGAATTGTCTGCCATTGAATTAAAACTTCTGTTAATGTAATCAACTGTGACAGATTCAAAGTCACTCAGTAAACTAATGCAATCATCAATAATTGATCTACTAAACCAACTAGTTTGGTTTGATTTATTTTTCAGATAAGAAATGACATCAATAGAGTCATTGTAAATGCAGATATTCCTCAAGTTGGAAGCTTTATCCCATCTTATGGCTTTTAGAATAGCCATAGTTTCCGCCTCCTCTGGATTCATTGCTAGTCCTGCTACTGTTTTGCAACCTCTGAATTCACCTGTTATGTCAGTAGAGACAATACCATAACCAGATTTGTTAGAGTTATCATCAAATGAAGCATCACAATATATAATAGTGCAATTCCCAGGTAAATTCTCTATTAAAGGTACAAACATTGGCCCATGTTAAGGAGACATGTTTGAGGAGGATATAATAGAGAGAGGTATAACAGTTTCATGACTTAGATTAAGAGATAGTATGGCTACTATGGCAGAGGGAGTATTTTTTTTCCGTGGAAAACTCTAAGGCATCTTTCTTTCCACAAATACCAAGCAATGGTAAAGGAGGAGAAAGCAAAAGCAGAATTATGACTATTAGAAATCCATTTAGAAATCCAATCATGGATACTGATGGGGGTATTGGAATCTGCTAAAATATGGTGACCATGAGGTATTGTATCCCAAACAACCTTAGAATAGGAACAATTCAATAGAATACGCTCAGTTGTTTCAAGAATATTATCATTATACATACAACATGTATTATCTTGGTTATTAACATAACTAAATAATTTGGCTTTAGTTGTGAGAATGTTTTCAATACATTCCCATAAGAATAGTTGCACCTTTGGTAATACAAGGATGTTCCAAAGAGTTTTATAGATGACACTAGAGTCTCCTGAATTGTGATGATTATTCATCTCACCTGACAACAACTTGTAGGCAGATTTAACCAATAAAAGACCATTTTTGGTGTGTGGCCAAACAAGTCTATCAGCACCAGTTATAGGGATTCTAGTGCTAAGTATTCTAAGAATATTCCCAGGCTTAAAAAATGAGTTGAGCATGGCAGAGTTCAAATAATTAGTAATGGGATCAATAAACTTATCAACAGTGTAATTAGGGTTTGGATAATTGATGCATAAAGGTTCAGTGGAGTTCAAAATCCACTTATCAGTGAAAGCATGGATGGTTTTACCATTTCTAACTTCCCAAAATGCATGCACCCTAAGGACATCTAAACCACAACAAATGCTTCTCCGAACCCATGAAATATCTCTTACTTTAGAATAATGCAATGGGTGGCAGTCTTTAAAATATTTGTATTTGAGAATTTTAAACCAGAGTTCATCCTCACAGTGGATTAGATTCCATGCAGTTTTAGTAACAAGTGCTATGTTGAATTTTTTAAGATCCTTAAACCCTAGACCACCATGTAGTTTATGAGGGCAAACTTGCCTCCAACCTTTCAAATAGATACCACCAGAATTATTCCCCCCACCAGAAATCTCTTTGAAAATGGTCCATTTTATGGATTATGTTATTTGGAAGTAAGAAAGTATTCATATGGTATATTGAAGAGGAATTAAGGACATGTTTCACAAGCACATTTCTACCAGCTTGGGTGAGGTGTTTTCCCTTCAAATGAGCAATTTTTTTATCGAACTGATCAACTAAGTGAGAGAAGCATCATTTTTGGATCTTCCTATGAATAGGAGTATACCCAAATATTTATCATTCAAATCAATTTTTTTAACATTCAAAGACCTGATGAGACTAACACAACGGTCAGGATGCACATTTTTACTAAAGAAGCAACCCGATTTTTCAAAATTTATGACCTGACCAGATGCTAGACTAAAATCTTTAACCATCGACATTAGATTATTGGCTTCATTGTGGGTCTCCTTAGTGAAAATAAGGCAATCATCAGCAAAGAGGAGGTGTGAAACAGTAGGAGCCTCTTTGTTGATTTTAAATCCATGAATTAGGTCCTTGTTTTCAGAATGCAAAAGATAGCTTGAAAAGGCTTCCATACATAAGATAAAAAAGGTAAGGAGATAATGGATCTCCTTGCCTTATTCCTCTAGATGGTTTGTAGATAGAACATGGAGAGCCATTAAGTAAAACAGATAAACTAGTAGCGCTTATGCATTGAAAAATTAGTGTACACCAGTGGTCATAAAATCCAAACTTTTTTAAGACATCAATGATAAATGACTATTCAAGCCTGTCAAAGGCTTTGGACATGTCCAACTTCAGGCCCATTATACCACTTCTATCATTTTTCCTTTTCCTTTTCATAGAATGGACTAATTCATGAGCAATCGTTACATTGTTTTGAATGTTTCTACTAGGCACATAAGAAGCCTGAAATGGTGAGATCATCTTGCTCAGAAGTGGTTTCATTCTATTAACAATTATTTTTGAAATAATTTTGTAATTAGAGTTACACAAAGAAATGGTCTGAAGTCCGCAGGAGTAACATGATTGTTAACCTTAGGAATTAAGGACAGAAAAGTATGGTTCATCTCCTTGAGAAGATGATTAGTATCAAATAAGTGTTAGACAGAGTTCCACACATCTTTCTCAAGAAGGGCCATATTATGTTTATAGAATCCTGGTGGAAGCCCATCTGGTCCTAGAGCAGTCCAAGGAGCCATTTGTTTTATGGTGTCTCTAATTTCTTACAAACTAATGGGAATCAACAGTTTCTCATTGTCCTCATTAGTAATGCAAAGAGTTATGCAATTTAAAAGTTCTTTATTGGGAAAAGGTTTTGAAGTAGTACTAATAGTGCAGAAGTGAGAAACTAACATGTCTTCAAGAGTAGCTATATCATCAAACCACTGACCACTAGGAAGTTTTAAAGCACTAATGTGATTAAAATGTTTCTTTCTATTTACCATGGTATGATAGAAATTGGTATTCCTATCATAGCTTTTAATAAAGTCAGTTCTAGATTTTTGAGCATAGTATTCTTCTTGAATTTTCTGCCACTGCTCTAAATCTTTTTCAACTTGCTTAATAACATCATTATTCTGAAAAGTATATGGGACACTATTCAGAGATTGTAGTTGAGTGTTAAGAGATCTGACTTTATGGTCAATGTTACCAAAATGGGTGGTACTCCAGTTTTTAAATCATGCTTGACATTTCTAAGTTTGTTGGTTAATTGATATGGGGGAGATCCTCTGATTTCATTGGTATAAGAATTTTTTATTACTTCATAAGAGGATTGATCACTGAACCAACACTTATAATATCTATATGGCATTTTACCCTGGTGAACATTGGTATTTGTTACCAGAATAATAGGTATATGGTCAGATCCTATGGAGTTAATATGAAAAACTTTAGAATTGGCATAATGACTTAGCCAATGACCATTAACCAAAGTCCTGTCAAGTCTAGCACTGATATTATCTTGACCATTCTGCATATTGGACCATGTGTACTGAGTTCCCACATATCCAAGGTCATAAAGGTTTGACATGTCAATAACTTCTTGAATAAAAGGATATTCAGCAGTAGAAAGAGGTGAGTAAGTAGATCTTTCATGAGATAACATTGTGATATTAAGATCACCCAATATAACCCATGGAAGGTCTGCTATTTGACCAATCTCCTTAATGTAATTCCATTGATGTAACTTCTCATCATGGTATACGGAACCATAGAGAAATGTTACAAGGAATTCAGGTTTGCTTGGATCATCAGAAATGATATCATTAATCATTTTATCCGTATTTTGAACAATCTTTAGTTTAAAACCAACTTTCCATAATAAAGCTATACCACCAGAAAGACCAGCAGATGAAAATGCCCAATTATTAGGGTAGCCGAACCTTCTCAAATATTGGTGCATTTTTGCAGAATTATTTTTGGTCTCACAAAGGAAAACAATGTCCAGGTTTTGTGCCCTAATTATGTTCCATAATACAGTTCTAGTGTTAGGGTTGCCGAAGCCCTGAGTGTTCCACGGTAAAATTCTCATTCTAGAATGAGAGAAGTGCATAATTAGATACACAGACTTAAGATAATTGTCTAAAAAATGCAGATGATTATGCACACTGTGAAAATCGGAGATACAATCAATGCAGTGAATAGAGCAAACTTAACCAAATAATCAAATACAGATAAAAAGTGCCAACAAAAATATAAAAAAGACTAGGTTTCGTTTAAAAGAATCACAATTATAGATGTTGTAATAATATCCACAAGTCAAATGCAATCGAAAAATAAATTATTAAGTGACAGATAAATGGATAGTTCGGGGAAATTTGGGAAATCAATTAAATCTATTGGACAGAGAGGGTGAAGTGTTATTTATTTTTTTTGGAAAAAACCACGAAGTCCTTCTAGTCGGTGGGTCAATTAATAAATTTTCATGGTCTTCCATAAATGGGCAAAGATACATGACACAGACACTAGACAAACAAGAAAATTGGGCTCCTGCGGTATTAAGATACGGTTGAAGGGTTTGAATCAATCACTGTATGAAAACAAGTCACCATCATAGATGGTAATTGTTAGTAAATAAAAGAAGCATGACACGTGGAAGAAGATCGATATAGGAAGCAACTAAATTAAAAAGAGCGAGAACCACACAATCAATAT
>JAJJMC010028279.1:541265-604441 GCA_023531435.1 Papaver californicum
TCGAGAAAGTTGAAGTACATCGAATAAAACAAACAGCATTAAATGATAGAAGATCGAAAAAGTAAGAATAATGATTACTTTTTTATCTTGATAATTGAGAAAGTAAAGGTAATAATTACTCCAATTATTTTAATGATTCGAGATGATAAAAGTCTAAAAAGATAGGAAGACACGTGTCGAATATATAAGACATCGAACCAAGAAGCAACTAAAAGTGATCTGTCACCTAGTGATCGCACCAGATAAAAAAGGAAATACAAGAACGATGGGTACATCGAAATAAAATGGATCGAACCAAGGAAAAGGCAATCCAAGAATGACGACAAGACTGGATAAAATGACACCAGAGCATCGACCCAAAGTAGAATCGATCGAGGAACGATGACCAAACTGGAGAAAATGACACGTTGCACAAAGTGGGACCCAGTAAATAAATCTATAAATAGAAGAAGCCAAACAACAAAGAGAGGGTCGGGAAAAAATAGGAAGAAAAACCTCAGAAAGAAAGAGAAGATATTTTTAGGTATGAATCTAGGAGAAGTAATTATATTAAGGAAGGATTTTTTGTACTTAATTAATCAATTTGTAAAAATGATAGCTCAAAGATGTTAAATTTGAGTAATCATATACATCGTACAGAAAAGATTTTATGTTTGGCATAGAGGTGATTTTATAAAATCAATACAAAGATGTTTGGGTGTTACTCGATTTCAACTTTAAATTGATATGTGAGAATATGATTGGTTGTTTAGTCGAAAAGATTTTTTGGCTTAAACAGTAATGACGAAAACTCCTAAAGTTCTTTTAATTTTCTTGCATATGTACGTGTTATCACCACCCGTGTATAGCTGAACAAGTCCGTCGCATCACCGTTTAGTTATTGTTGTTTTTTTGTAATCAGTGGACGATGATTTATAGTGTCTGCTCTTAATTAAGTTAGGTGATCTCTCTTCTCAGCCATGTTAATTGCAGTTAGAGGTCTAAGGGTTCCTTCGACAAAGAAGGAAAAAAAAGTTAAATGAAGCTGGAAGGTGGAGCTAGAGGAAGGAGTGCACAAACGGGTGCTCTTACGGTTAAATTTGATAGAAAATTTATTCGATGGAGATATTTTACACCCACCCGTATACCAGACTGTTCTCTGGCCTAGTGAAGCCTGTGAAGGGTGAAACCGGTTGTCCATAGGATGCATTCCCAGCGGTACATGTATACTCAGAACAATGCGATTTTAGGTAGGTTGTTAAGGATAGACTGTACTTTAATATACAGACGATCGTGTTTATCCTCTTGGCCCATTGAAACTGTTTAAATCTCCAGGATCCAATACCAAAGGGAATAATTTTTATTCATGTGTTGTTCAATTATTTTTAATTAACAACATTTTAACCAACCAACTAATAAATAGTTTGTTTTAACAAAAGTGTTATTATCATTTTTTTTTTGGTCTAAAAATAGGCCAAAATAAAAAAGTGATAGTAACACTTTTGCTGAAACGGAAGGAGTATTATAATAAGACTTTCAATAATATTTGTAAAATAAAAAATTAGTCCAAAATTATTAGATTAATTAAATGTCGTTCATATTTTCCAATGATTGGTTATGATACTGCTAAACAAAAAGGCTTCTTTTAAATGTAGTCCATACATTTATTATTTATAACCCAAATAAGTTAAACTAAATTAAAAATCAAACAAACCTTAATTCTTATCTAACAATTAAACTTAATATACTTCTTCCCAAAATTAGAATAAACCCTAGCTATTTCTTAAATCTAAATAGAATTGTAATTAAAGTATTTCTAATTAAATTAACAAAAATTCTTAATGAACCGGGGGAGAACACCATTTCTACATAAAATGGATGTGTTTTTATGGGAGCCATCCTCTTTGGTTATTGGCATTTAAAATCTAGAGTTCACTATTTGAAATTGTTTTTATTATTTTGGGTATATTGTTTTTGGAATTGTTTCTTATACGGTTTGTTTAGAACCACTGTTAATTAAACCCTAACTCTCTTTTAATCTATATTGATTTATAATTTTATTTAAAATTAATTATTTTCTTACAAATCTCCACAACAAGATTAATCAAAATGAATTAACCAATGCCTTGATTCTTTACCTAAAAGGCTAAAAGACTAAAATCATTCCTCTAAACTCCATGAACAAAATCTATAAAATTTTAATCAAATAGAGTGTTCTTTTTTTCAATTAACACTAAAATTGATTAAGAGTTATATTTATTCTTCAAAATCATCGATCATCAATATATATATATAGTCATAGTAGATTTTACATAGCTTAACTATATTAATCAGTATAATTTTTTTTATTGATATAGGGATTTGATAATTTATTAATTTATTTTGGGCAATATATAATGATCATGCTTAGTTTTTTGGACTATATTTAATAATTATAAAGGTATGTTTGTTTAATTTAATCACTTATCTTATATGGGCTATAGATAATAAATACATGGACTATATTTAAGAGAAGCCAATAAAAAATGCTCAAGCAACAAGCGAGCAAGAAAAAATTGTATATACATAAGTACAATATTAGGTACCGAAAATGTTTATCCAAAGGAAAATTTCGGAAAGTAAAATTGATATCTTTTTTTGTATTCGGAATGCGAGCGAAATTTTTGAGAGATCAATAAATTTTAGTTCGGATATTCAAACCTCTAATCTCAAGCATAAGAGTAAATCCCATATCACTTGGAATACTCATTAGTTACTCCGCAGTTTGATCAATTTATTTTATTTTTGAGTTTTTTCCCCTTTCATATATACATATACAAATAGAGCTGCATATGGTACCGTTTGAAACGATTTTGGATTGTACCAATACCTAAACCATAAGGAATGGTTTTTAGGAATCTAAAACGATACCAAACCATTTCAAAAATGATTTGCTATAAACTCGTTGGTTTTCCAATACTAGAAATAATACAAGTAACTAAAAATTCATCTTTGTTAAGAAAAAAATTTCGACTATTAGTAACTAATGATAGTAAATTTGTCATGATTATCGACCTGAATTTGAAAATGGATAATACCCTTACTAGGACCATAGTTTGGATAGTACTTGGGACGACTATCAACCCTCCGGGGGTTATGGTTCATATCATAGTGATCCCAATTAATATTCGCATGCTCACCAGTCGTACGAACGGGTAAATAAATAATATTATACTGAACAAAATGTTAGTTCTCCATCTTTAGAGGATGCCCTCAGATATTACATGGAAACTTAAAAAATTCTTGAGTCTTCGTATGCTTCTTTGGATATTAAACTCAGTCAATTTGCTGAAAATGAACGGAAGCGTGACTTAAAAAGGACATAAAGGTTTGCAGCTATGAGTACTACTCTTAGTGAACTAATGCGGGCATAATTCATACATATTTACCGTCTAATTTATATTTTCTAGTAATTTTAATTGTACTAATTTTACTATTGTATTGCTTTAATAGGTGGTTTGTATAAAACCCGAAGTTGCGACTAAATATGGTTAAACGGGATAAATTGCTAATGGAGTTCAACTGCTTATCTATCTGGATCGTAACTATGCGTCTCTATGACTAATTATGTTAACCGGAGAGATTGTAAGTGTCAGGTGTAGTGGCCTCAAACAAAAAGAAGAAGTAAACTTCTCTTGGTTGTTGGTGAGAGAAGGTGGTGATCAGATTTCACATGAGTTTCAAAGTCCGGATTATAAAAAAGAGTGGGTCAATGGTGCTAGCTATTGCATGTGGCTAGGTGAGGAAGGTCTGACCGTACTTAAAGAAAGATTTGAGAAAGTGGGGCGTACTCATTTCAGTGTTGGGAAGTGAAAGAAGTTGATAGAGGAATAGGTTGGCTAACTTGGTTAGACAAGTTCAGAGAGGGGGAGTTTTTGTCTGGATGTTGACTGAGTAGGTAATGACGTGGCTGTTTTTGGTTGCTTTTGAAAGTGGGTCTTCAAATTCTAGTGAGGAAGGTGGCGTGAAAAGAAGGAAAAAAAGAAGAGAGAGGCGTAGACTGGTCATGGCGCATCAAAGTCTCAGCATACACCATCAAATTGCGTTTGTGAGAAAATTATTCGGAACTAATTATAGGTTCACAAATAATACCTGACTATTCTAAGCATACCCCATCTGAGGATTCAACCCAAGCATGAAATATCAAATAAGTAGAAAAATATATTTGCAATCCTATTAATTATGCGCAAAAGTTACTGTATTGTACAGAACCGGTAAAGCAACAACTAATGTTATCATTAAATCAATAAATCAAACTCAGGAATTAATCTATTCAAATCATAATAGTATGTATCAAATAATTCGATTGAATTTGTCTAAAACTTTTAGTGGTTTCAACATAAACCCTAGTTACACAAAGATTAGCAAGAAATAACAATGGGTTTCTCAAAATCCATTAAAAATAATTAAGAAAAGTAGAGATATAAAGATATCACTGTGTTTCCGGCTGCCAACACCACCCAGAAAAACATCAGCCTTTATCCCAGAAGACTTCTCCCTCGCTTTTCTCTGTCTCACCTTCTCTGTCCCCTATACGGTAGCCCCCCCTAGCTGATCCTATCTCTATCCTTCAGCCTATAGGCTAGCCCCACCTTTCTCCCTAGCCTACTCTCCTTCCTCTCCAATCTCCCTTCTTTCAATCACGTTTCCTTTCTCTCCGCCAACCCCTACCCAGAAGACATCCCTCAATCACTTTCCGCCTCCCAATCACCTCTCACGTCTCAATCTCCTTTTTCTCTATCACCTCTGTCTGAGAGTCCCCCCCTCTCTCCACCTACCACCGAACCATCCTTTTTTCTCTCTTCTCCTATGCTTTTCGTTTTGTCTTTGCACTCTCTCCATCTCTCCACCCTATGGTGTAGACGTGATAGTGTGGCTGCATGTGAGGATGAATTATAATAAAAGTCTTAATGAGTTATATAGTTTCAATTTAAGATTGAAATGGGGTGTAGCAGTTAACACTCTTGATAGAACTCACCTATCTGAATGAGGAAGTGGGTCGCTTCCTATGAGAATTGAGCTGATTCTCTAGAGCATTCTGAGAAACGGGATATGTCCAGGGCCAAAACGGATACAACGGCGTGAACTTAACAGCACTCTTGAGAGATATCTCGCATAAGGAGCTATTGATGAATTACACCAAACCATGGCAGTTCAAGACATCGCGTTCACTGACCATCAAGTAGTTCCGGTACTTCTCACTAAGCAGAGGTTTAATTCCTTATGGACACCGATTACTTAAGAGGTATTTCTCGTTTTCCGGTTTTCTGATTTATCGCTTTCTTTCATGTGGGGGATTGTTAGAATTAAAAATGGATTCTTACTTAAAATGATTAATATATCTTAGTGGGATCAAGGGTCACTAGTCCAAACTTGGGGTGGAAAAATAGAGCCGTCCATTTTCACTTCTTAGTGAATGAGAAACCTTTGGTTTGTCCCATATTGGGAAAACCAAGGAGGAAGTTTATCCTCTTTACCACAAACGTTCTATATAAGGAAAAAGAACTAGTGGATTGGATATGGACTTAGGAAATGGACTAGTGGGCAAATGCACACATGTGTGGTGCTTTGCACCGAAGCACCGCGGGCCGCGGGCTTGCGGAGCTTGCGTGTGCTTTTGCGTGAGCCTTGGCGCGAGCCTTGGTGTGAGCCTTGGTGTGACCATTGGTGCGAGCCTTGGTGCGAGCCTTGGTATGACCATTGGTGCGAGCCTTGGTGTGACCATTGGCGTGAGCCTTGGCGTGTGCCTTCGAGTGCCTGCGTGTGCCCATCTGAGATCCAACGATTTTAGATTTTAATTTTGTACATTAAGTATTTTACCGTTTTGAATTTATAAATTTAAATCAGGTTTAATAACAAAATCTTTTAATTAAATATCTCGAATTAAATATGTTTAATTAATTGATTTTTTACCGTTTGATAATTCAACAGTCTTCTTCTTCTTTAAAAGAAAAACAAAAGTCAGATTTTTTCTTACCCCAGTCGCAGCCACTGACCTGACGACTTTTCCCCTCTTCTTGCTTTGATTTGTGCAATAGTTTATTTCTTCATTTTTCTTCTACTGTTAAGTTCACAACGGGCCAACGAGTCTTGCTAACTGGGTTGGTATCAGGTGGTTTTATCCTGGATTCAAATTTGTTATCTCTAAAGGTATAGCAACATCTTTCTAAAGGTGTACCTGACAAATATTGAGTTAAGGGCAGTCTGTTGAACAGGCGACTCCATCTCTCTGTGCTTGTGTGGTTGTCTGAATTGTGCTGTTTTGTTCTAACGATTAATTTCTTTCAAGTTTCTGTTTTGTTAGAGGAATATTCTCCAACATTCTTAACTCAATGCTTTGTTTAATTTCAAAAATTTTACTTCTGTAACAATGGTGAAGACTGATGCTGACAGACCTCAGAAGTTTTCTGGAAAGGACTTCAAGAGATGGCAGTCAAAAATGTTATTTTTCTTGAGTTTCCACATGTTAGATGAGATGGTTCTGAAGCCTTTTGATGAGTCTCTGAATGAACCTGAAAAATTACAGGACTTAGAAAGTTGGAAGAGAAGTAATTATATAGCCAAAAATCATATCTTAAACTGACAATTATCGATTAGCAAGTGTACGCAAAAATGGCAATGCCATAAATCAAACAATAATAGTCGAGGTAACAATTTGTGAAACTTTTATCTTATAATACAAACTTTTTGGCACTTAGCCATAACTCAGATAATAATGGTCGAGTTTTTTTTTTTTTTTTGATTTTCATGATATCCATCTATGAACATAATGGGAATAACAGGTTGTTTGGATATGGATTGGGTGGATGGATTTCACTTTAAAATTGTACATTCCAATATAAATATGATAAATGTGTTGGTAAAGATAAATTTTAATGTAGATTGATGGCTTTTAACAGGGTTCCATGGAAGTCCATGCAAGACTAATAAAGTGGATGCATGAAATTTTTTAAAAGAAATCTTTGTTATAGTAATACAAAACAGTTTGTCTTGGATTGTTTTAGGGGACTATACCCCCAATTTTTGATCTATATAAAAAAAAGGTAGTTTGTCAATCAATAGACTGGAAGTTGAACCTTTTAGTAAAATTCTCGAAAGATCAAGATTATCTGACTTAGGTTTTAGTGGTAATATTTTTACTTGGAACAATTATAAGGAAGGGAATACGAATATCCAAGAAAGGCTTTCCAGGGCTTGTGTAAATGTTGAAAGGCAATTACGATTCTTAGAAACAAGCTTGGTGCATCTAGTGCAGTTGAGTTCTGATCACAATTCTTTGTCTTTTTTGTTGGATTATACTTCTAAAGCAAGAACCCATTATACCTTTAAATTGTTAGATACTTGGTTAAAAGACAGATCCTGCATATACTTGATCGTAATTCTTGGGATAAATGTATGTTTACTCCATCATCAACTGTTATTTCTAACTTGGAATCTCTCAGTGAGAGATTATTAATATGGAAAAAAAAGTCTTTGGTCTACCAAATAAAAAGTTTTTTTTTAAACAATTAGAAGAACTTAATGGGACTAAGAATCATGATTCCAAACAAGAGCGTATCAATAACAAACTATAAGAGAACTAAAATATCATTATGATACTCAATAAGAATTATTAAACAACTATCCAAATACAACATAATAAAATGAAGGGATAACAATACTTACTACTTTCATACAAAACTCGCAAGCGAAAAAAAGGGAATAAATCAGTTGCTTGAATGCTCAAAATGGTGAAGTTTTGAATGAACCACACCTCAAATTGTTGAGGCATTAATGAACTATTTTTCTAATATTTTCAGTGTTTTTCCTACTAATCCTGATGATTTTTTCAAGTTATTGCCTTCTTATAATCCCTTTTCAGTTAAGATTCGGGAAGTAGTCAAATATATAAAACTCAACATGTCTCCAGGACCTAACGGGTTTCCTGTGGGTTTCTTCAAATAAAATTGGAAATTAGTTGGTCCACGTATCTAGATTTATTTGTGACTAAATAGTTTATCCATAATTCGAATGAAACTTTTCTTTTTCTTATTCAAAGAATAAAGGAATCTAAACTTCCTAGTGATTTTAGACCAATAGGATTATGTAATACACCATATACAATCCTATTAAAACTGTTAGAAAATAGAATGAAACTCTACTTTGAGAAGATTGTGTCTTCATTTCAATATGTTTTTTTCCTTTCATAAAAAATAACAGATAATATAGTGGTTGTACATGGTTTTTTTTTCATACTCTTAAGAAAACACAATTTAAAAAAGGTTTCCTAGGAGTTAGAATTGACATGTCAAAAAATTTGATAGAGTCAATTGAGATTTTTTCTATGAATTTTTTTTTGATGTTTTTGGTTTTACTACTGACTGGTGTAGTATAATATACCAATTTTTCAAGTTTAATAGTTGTCTTGTTGAATAGGAGTCCAGGTGAGTACTTTAAGCCAAGTAGAGGACTAAAGCAATTAGATCCTTTATCTCCTTACCTTTTCATAGTTTGTATGGAAATATTCACTAGCTTGCTTATAGATAATGAACAAAAATAAAACAGATTCATGGGATCAAAATATTTAGGTATAGTCGCGGATGACTTCCTACTATTCACAAAGGTTGATTTGTAGAGATGTAGGAATATATTTAACATTATTAAATAATTTAGTGATGTTTTGGGTCAACTAATCAATTTCAATAAATCCGGGTTATTCTTTAGTAGAAAGATTCATCATAACCACAAGATGGTGATGACTCGATTGTTAAAAATAATAAAAAAATAAAAAATATTCTTACTTGGGTGCTCCCTTAATCATTGATAATTTAAGATAAAGACTTTTTACTAAATAATGAAGAAGATGGAGCAAACAATTAAGGGTCGGGAGAGTAAGCTCATATCCCAAGCAAGTAAATTAACTTGTTCTCAATAAATTTGTTTTGTCAAGTTTACCTGTTTTTCAAATGGGTTGTTTTGTCTTACCTAAGAAAATTACACATAAAATTAACTCAATCCAGATGAACTTCTAGTGGGGTAAGAACTCAAATGCAAGAGGCAGGGAATCCAGTTGATGAATCAAATAATGATAACTAATCTCGCTTGGAGACCTATTAACTAGTAGAATCCTTTATGGGATTTATTTTGTTAAAAACAAAGTATTTCAAGATCATTAATGCTTTTCATGCTATTTTTTTTTATAATGCTTCTTGGATTTTGAAATGTCTTATTCAAGGAATATTTTTAATCCATAAATATAACTATTGGGAGGTTGGTGATGGTAATTCAACTAATGTTTGGCTTGATGATTGGATACCAAGATCAGACAACAATCTACGCTTTTTATGTCAACCAAAACATACCAACTAAGTTAACACTTGTATATGAATTCATTGACTCATATACTAAGAAATAGAATTCAGACGTTGATAGAATCACTTTCTCTCAATATATATCAGATATAATTTGAAGTATCGGGTTAATACATCTCATGAAGGTACTTAAGAGAGAGACAAATTAAGATGGCTTCTCACGATAGATGGAGAATTTAGTATTAAAAGTATGTATTTATACATGAAAAAATGTAAAAGCTAAATATTTTAGAAATCACTAATGTTATGTTTGGAAAACTTTTGGCAACTGAATGTGTCTTAAAGAATCAATATTTTTCTATAAAAATGTAGTCATAGTGCTTAACATGTAAAAGCAGAGATTAGGGCAATTTGCAACCTCTATTGATATGAATTTTGTTTTACGCAATAATGCTCCTAAGGCTATTAGTTTTTTTTTTACTGTGATTTTGCTAAATCAGTGTGGATACTTCCTCCACAACCCGCTATGAATTTCAATTTTCATTATGATTCATTAATGGAAGTTTATGCAAACTGGATTGCTGAAATAGGGGATTCTGTTAATATTGAAACTATAACAACCAAATGTTGTCTAATATGGAAAGAAAGATGCTTTAACATATTTAAAAACAAAGCAAACAACAACTTACATGTTGATATGTGTCAAACCAATCAACAATAATTCCTAAAGTTTCGAATACACTAACTGGTAACGTCGCGATAAGTCAGGTTCGTTCAGCGGGGATAAGTGTAATTAAGATGTTATTTACTTTATGGAATGACTGAATTAGTTAATTAAATATTAAAAAGAAAACTATTAAATTAAGATAATGGTTAAAGAATCGTTGGTTAATTAAATAACAATTGGGGAAATGTTTTTGCTCTTCTAACCTACAAGTCAGAATTTAAGTTTTTCCACACAAGGTTTGAAAGATTATATGTTAACTATGGTTAGTGAAGAGAGGGGAACCCAAATATTTATCATCGGTGTCAATGAGGTTTACTTCCATGAAATTACTTATTTCAAGGCCCAAGGTTTTTCATCTCAGTATTTCTACTAAAGAAAATTCCAGACTTGAGTTCACCAGAAATATAACTGAATTTTTTGAAGAGTTGAACTATATTTTTGCATTCCTTCTGTTTTAGGTTGAAAACAAATACACTACTAACGAGTACTTTCAGGTAGGTTCCAGAGATCAAACTCGAACATAACGAGCCTAAACTAATAAATGGCCGTTCAAGTCCTACTTCGATCACAAAGGTGGAGAAGATTGAGTTAGTCTTAAGGGAGGGAAGCAAAGAAGGTTGAGATGAGTAACTGTAGTATGTAGTTGAAGAATGTATTATCTCTGAGATAGATCGCTAATTATGTCTTGTCTCTTGGTTGGTTGAAATCATCTATTAATATTTTCAAGGAGACACACTGATTTCTCGTAAGTGGTGGAAGTTACAGAAGAAGTGGAGGAGTAACGATTGTGGAGATTGTAGTGGAGTCATGTCCTAAAAATAGGGAGGACTTGTATGACCACTATTCCTCGTGCTCTCAACTGCTCTGAAACCGTCCCACTACTTGTTACCTTCTTGTTCGTGGATATGTTTCCACAACGCATGATTGCCGTAGACCGCCAGACCAATACCCCAATGAGAATCCCCTCATGTGTTGTATTTGATATCTCGTAGAAATAGTGGAGTCATGGACCACCATGTTGTTTTAAGTCAAGTCAAGGACTCGCTAAGTCAGTGAGGCAAGTTGTGCATCTCACTAAATTGATAATTAGACTGATCAATGTCGAGTCTAATAAGTTTAATGGTCATGTACTAGCTTAGGAGTAACATGGAGTAATTTTAATGACAAGTTACCAATTTAGAAGTGACATGGCATAAATTTGGAAGTGCTCGAAGCCAAGTTTACGCGAAAGTTCCCAAGGACCAGTCGTGGCGCACTCGAGAATTCAGGAAAGAAAAGGCTTGATGAGTATCCATATAAGGTTGGCACTGGCATTAGGCCAGTGCTGAGATGGAAGATATAGTGTTGGCCCTAGTAATAGCACGGAGAAGAGATGTGGCGTGTCCCTTGGGACGCTGGAAAGTGAAGCTAGCGCTGGCCTCAATGCCAGCGCAAAGGTGTGGTGTGTCCCTTGGGATGCTGCCTAGTGAGGCTAGCGCTGGCCTCAGTGCCAGCGCAAAGGTGTAGCGCGTCCCTTGGGACGCTGCTTAGATAATGAAGCTAGCGCTGGCTTCAGTGCCAGCACAAAGGTGGGCGTGTACCTTGGGATGCTGCCTAGCTAATGAAGCTTACGCTGGCCTCAGTGCAAGCACAAAGGTGTTAGGGCAAGCCTAGCGCGGTGGGAAACAACGCGTCCTTGGGGAATTAATCTTTGATTGTGGCGTGTCCAAGAGGAACGACGCATAATTTTTGACGCATCCTTGAGTAAAATGCTAAAGTGACATATATTTAAAGACATGACGTCGAATTGTGATGTGTTCTTTACGATAAGGATCTTTATCTAGAATGCTTTTTCAGATATCAGGCATTAGCTATTTTCAGAATAGATGGATGTTATTGGAACATCAATGCACATTCGAAACAAGTTCAAGGAATTCAACTCTGGAGTTTATGTGACTTGAGACTGGTCCGATATTGCATAAATATTAGAGAGACTACAGAATCAGTATAGAACGTCCGTAGCCATTTGTAGAGACTGTATTCTTAATTCGCCCGTGGAATATAAGTAGAAATACAATATTTCATGTTTTAATATAAGGCCAGAAATATACGCGGATATTTTAAATGCTTCTGATGTTAGGCAGAGTGCGATGTTATAATTCTAGACCTTGTTAAAAAACCACCATCTAGACCGTCATTTTTAGCATTGCAAAACACCTTACATTCATATGCAAAGAGCAAGCGGCTAGTAGAACCCTGTTTTGATCTTAACACCATTAATAAACCAATTACTTTCGGCATATGTAATGTTTCTGGATAGAGCTCCCATACAAAAAGAAATAAGTAAAGAGAAAGTGGATATGCTTGTCTTAAACCTCTAGACGGGGAAAAACTTTCCAGGAACACCAATAACTAAAACAAGTGGTTGAGATGAGGTAAATGAGATTGCACCATCTTTAAACTAAAGCTCATTCACCTAGTCCAAAACCGTGGTATCAAGTTTATGAACTTAAAATTTTCTTTAAGATTCGAAGAAAATTAAAATTTCAGGACAAACAGGGGTGGGTATGGAAGCTAAGTCCATTGTGTTAGCATGGGAAGCTGCATTTGGCCATAAAATACGCTTGAACTTCTCTCATTATGTGCTGAACTGGGACTCTTTTGATATCTCTGTACTTCTTGTAGACCATTGTATATTATCTTTATCTTAATGTAATTTCTCTCTTTCAATCAAATATAATTCTTAAATTTTTCTTTCAGTCCAAACCTAAAGAGTAAGATGAATTGGGCTTTTAAGGGTAAGATGAATTTTTCTTGCACATGTTACATTTGTTTGGCACAAGTAATTGTGCCCCGTAGTAATTGATCAGAGATATTAATATCAAACCGCTAAATTGAGTTTTTAAAACATGAATAAAAATAAAAACTAATGTCCTGCATAACTTGTGCTGATGGTAGACGATGGCGGAAATGCCTTTCTTCGACTTCAAGTTTTCAGGCTTGTGCAATTTGGATGGTTAGAAAAACTTTAAAGAGATTCGAAGACTTGTAAAATTTATAATCTTAGTGAATCCAATAGTCAACGTTAAAATGAACTTATTATTGATTAGACAACACATTCAAATTAGTCATAACATTCTCTCAGTTGATCGAAGACTACGGGTCTCTGTTAATTTATAAAGATCGCAAGGACATGCCTCTCATAATTTAGTGTTATATGGCAATAGGCGCAATACTCATAAGGCTACTACGTGAGCCTTAATTTGGTCTTACTCTGCTATCTTGAACATACTATACTTGACACTACTCGATCTGTATCAGAGTGGGTTTACGATGGGTATGTGTTTGTGGGGCCCTTATCAATTCTACATTTTCAAAAGTTCAAACCTTTGGTTAAGCTTTTGAAACCAGCTGTGAGATGTAACTTCAATCTGATTTCTAACTGAGTTACAATGCTAATTGGTCTAGTCTTTTTTTTTTTAATACATGACATAGTTCCAGACTCACCCCCGATATATTTAAAGCCATTGAGCCGGTTTCAGAACAAAAACGAGTGGTCTAGTTTAATCTAGTGTCTTAGCAGTAAAATCCCCTTAAACTCAGTTTGAGATACTCGACTTGGCCAAACACTATTGTGAGGCCTATCGTTTGGCTATAGCTTAATTATAGCCAAACGATAGAGGGGTCTAAAAATTTCCACTATGGAGAAAGTTATGGCCTGACTTGCTATAGCATTTTTAGATAGGAGAATGTCCGAGTTTCTCCTTATTCTATACTTTTAAATATTTTTTTTCTCCTCCTCTTTCCAACCATTTTTACCCCTTTTGATTTCCAAGGTATTATAGGTCGATTTGTTGGGTCATAGGGTTTGCTCCATCGTCCATATTCATTGGTGATTTTATTGCATCTTTCAATTTTTGAATCCATCCATAAAATCATCAAAGGTAAGTTAATCTACCATTAAGGTTCTAAATCCAAATTTTTTTTGATAATCATGAAATTGTTGATATTGGATTGATTATTTACATTGTAGACAACTCAATAACAACATTAGAACATAGATACAGTATGAAATCCATGATTATTACTTGTTTTGTGATGTATTGTTGATCAAATGTCTATTTGAAATGAAATTGTTACTATTTTAATTGTATTTAATGTTGATTGAGCCCACTTTGAAATAGGATATTGAGAAATTGAAATTGTTGTTGCAAAGGTACAATATGAGTCTCATGCGTGCCTATGTGAGACATACATACGGAATTGATTTGGATGCTTCAAGTGATGATGAAGAAAAAACCGTGATGTTGTTTCAGCTAATGGCATTGGATGTTCATAGCCGTATTTTTCATCAACCGGTGCCTAGGAAAGTGTAGACACGATCATGATTTATCCGAGATCGAGTGTGGCATGATGAAAAAACGATAAATGATTATTTCACTTCCAGAACTGGTTCTACTTCAAGATTATTCAAACAACGTCTAAACATAGATAAAATGTTATTACCAATATAGTGATAGGCTAACACAAAAAAAATTACGTAACTCAATTATAGTAGAGTTAGTGAAAAATAACTAAAAAAAAATTATTAAAAAAATTACTTAAAATGGACGAAGGGTGGTTGAGTTTTCATTCAACATCTCAAAATTCTAAATATTAAACGACAAAAAGCAGGGAAGGGCTCGTCACACTGACTTAACCATTAAAATAAGCTATAAACCTGCGTGGGTTTTTAATCACTGAACCACCGGTTGCTTTACTTCTTACAAAGACCGACCCTCTTTTCTCCTTCCCTTTTCTGCCACCAGAATTCTTAACCAAAAACACTCATTTTTAGATTACTTTTCAGGTGCTCATACACAAACTGGAGAAGTGAAATCGACCTTGTAATTTGATTCTTGGTTTCTTGCATACTTCTGAGTTCTGAAAGAAAACGACTCCGAAAATTCATTTCTTGCCCAATTTTTGAGTTTTGAAAGAAATAGAGATAAAGATTATATAGAATGACAACCATTAGAAACATCTGCTGCAATGATTTCCTTGAAATAACCCGTATGTCGATGGATCATTTAACTATGCTCGGGAAGGAAGTAAGAATTTTTCTGTACTTGGATCTTATTTTAAGCCAATGAATTTCAAACTGATATCAATTGTGTATGTTGTTGTAGGGAATATGATTTTTTCCTTTGAAAACGTCTCTGGAGTACATGGCGGAGTTCCCTAATTACTTTCTTGTTGCTGTATCCTTTGGCAATCGAATTAAGGGTTACTGTAAGTAATTCTTTTTCTTGTTTTCAGTTTCTTTAACTCATTTCTTGATAGTTATGGAGTTAGGGTTAAACAAACTTAATTTCTTTTTGTAGCCACTGCAGTTATTCAGGGAAATAGGAATCAAAAGCATTGCGAGTTATCTGAGACGAGTTGTCGATGTTTATTAAGTTAATAGAGGAGAAGGCTGACAAAATATAGGTTTTATCTGGTACTTTATGATACTTTTTCATTACAAGATGTATGTTTGTTAGTCCTGTTTTTGGTTCTAATTTAGGGTCTGATGGAAAGCATTCTTAATTTTAAACAGTGATAAGGTAAATCATTTGGAAACATGGATCCACTCAACCTACAGCGAGCAAACTATCAACTTCTATGAACAAGTAAGCATCTGCATATCATTACTTTGATCAATGTTTTACAGGCTTTAGATGGTACAACATGGTCAATTTCTGTATTTCTGAATGTAGGCAATAGATACTTCACTATGTTGTGATACTAATTTTATGCGAACCTTCTATTGTTGGAGTGTTTGAGTATAGTAGTAAGCTTTCCTGAACAAAAAGACTGCTATGAGGGTAAATTGGCATCTAGATGAAAAATACCCGGAGCCTAGATTAAGCGCTAGCGAGTTGGTGACTGCAATTCCTCTGAATATCCAGTTATAAGGAGCGTACAAATCTGTACCAAGCCACTTCAGTTGCCAAAATCTGCTTGGTCCCCTGGTTCAAGCCCACACTAGGACAGTGTAAAATAACTACTCTGAATCAAATTTTAGTGAACAATCTTTTTGCATTTCTTGAATGTTGAATCAGTCATCCTCTCAGCCATCGACTGTTGGTTACTCATGTGCTTTAACATGAAACACTACCATTTTTTTTCTTCAGCTTGGATTTACTTACTTAGGCAAAAAGCTTGATGGTAAGGCAGGAAGTATGAGAAGTGAGTCTCTTTCCATAACCCGAATTTTAAATCACACAATGTTGGCCAGCTATGATTTCATATCGACAACAAACACTTGCTTGTAAATAAACTTATCTCTATGTTTGGTAGGTTATAAATTACTAAAGAAAGACTTGTCAGGAAACAGAATTACCGCAGCTCAAACATAACAATTCTGGTGCAGCAGAAGCCACAACAATCAGAGGCCTCTAAACCTGGATTCCCGGTGCCTCCTTCTATTAGTCAATTAGATGAGATTTGTGACAATGATACACATAAACGTTATAATAGTGACAGTGGTGTACAACAATACGTGATAAGTAGGGTGTCAAAGTGAAAGCTAGGTATTACATTGTATGGATTCATCTTGTACTTCAGTTATAAAGCTGTTGGAAGATGGTAATTATTAGAGTAATATCATTTCATTGAAGAGAATTCATTGTTATTACATTGATTACACTCATGTATTACATTTATACTCATCTGTTAACTAACCAAGAAATGCTAACATGAACCAGAGTCATTACTAACATGTACAGAACAGCTAATAGACTGGATGACAACTGGATGACAGCTCATAAGTGCTGACTGTACAATAGAGATGATGTAACATAGGTGTAAACTTAAGATGAGCTATTACCCCCCTCAAACTGAGTGTCTTGTGGTGAACAGACATACAGTTTGTTGCGCAGCAGTGCCAATCGAGGTCCTGGAAAACCTTTGGTGAATATCTCTGATGTCTGATCTATAGTAGATACATATGAAACTTTTAGACTGTTGGTTTGAATCAATTCCCGAACAAAATTGTAATCTATGGATATGTGTTTCATCCGTGTATGCAAAACTGGGTTGGATGAATAGGAAATGGCACTAATATTATCACACAGCAGTGAAGGTGGCCTAGGGAGAGAAACATTCATTTATGTTAGAAGTTTACATACCCACATTACTTCTGCTGCTGTGTCTGTTAGACTCCTGAATTCAGCTTCAGTCGATGAACGAGCCAATGTCCGTTGCCTCTTGCTAGACCATGATATAGGATTTGCACCAAAGAAAATGCAGTAGCCACCTGTGCTTCTTCTTGTTGTAATATTACCAGCCCAGTCCGCGTCGCTGTAACCATGCACTGCATTCATTCCTTTTGTGAATAGAAGACCATAGTCAACAGTCCCTTTTATGTATCGTAATATTCGTTTGGCAGCAGTGAAGTGATCTGAGGTTGGTGATTGCATAAATTGAGACACTTGATTTACCGCATATGTTATCTCAGGTCTGGACCAAGTTAGGTACTGAAGACCACCAACTAAGGATCTGTATTGTGTTGGATCTGTTAAGAGATTACCTGCATATTGCTGAATCTTGAAGTTGGCAGTAATAGGAGAGGAACATGGTTTCACACCAGCCATACTATGTTTCTCCAGGAGATCTAAAATGTACTTTGTTTGACACAGGAATAAACACTTAGTAGTTCTTTTTATTTCTAATCCCAGAAAATAGTGAAGGTTTCCCATATCTCTTACATGAAAGTGTTGTTGCAGCTGTGTTATGAAATGTTCACAATAAGAGGCAGAATTTCCTGTCAGCAAGATGTCATCAACGTATACCAAAACATAAGTAATCCGTGAATCATCCTTTTGAATAAACAGTGAGTTATCTGCTGTGTTCATCACAAAATTATAAGACAACAGAACCTTAGTTAACTTTGCATACCAAGCACGTGGTGCTTGCTTGAGTCCATAGAGTGACTTGTTTAACTTGCACACCTGTGTTGGGTAATCTGATTCTATGAAGCCTGGGGGTTGTGTCATGAATATATCCTCCTCAAGATCCCCATGAAGAAATGCATTACTAATATCTAGTTGAGAAATGTTCCAATCATTGTTTACAACTATGGACAGTAAAATCCTAATTGTTGTTGCCTTGGCCACATGACTAAATGTCTCATAATAGTCCAGGCCTTCCTGCTGGTGAAACCCTTTGGCCACTAGCCTTGCTTTGTACCTAGATATAGTACCATTAGGGTTATATTTGAGTCTGAAAACCCACTTGCATTGAAGGATCAAAAGGTACTTTGGACCATGTGTTCGCACTCTCTAGTGCATTGTATTCTTCTATGAGTGCTTGCCTCCAGTGAGGGTTTTTATTTGCCTGATTAAAGGTTGTAAGAGTGGCTGGAGGTATCTGAGCAGTGATGGTAGCAGACAATATGTGTTTTGTTGAATATGCTTTTGGTTTGTGTATTCCTGATTTTCCTCTAGTTTGCATGGTATGGCTATTTTGAACTATGGGTAATGTAGAGTTTGTAACAGGAACAATTGAAGTAATTGCTGAGTCTGAATTCTGAGTAGACAAAGATGTAGAAATACCTGGTGATGACACAGTAGCAGAAGTTGCTTCTGAAACAGAAGGATCCACCAGCACAACAGAGTCTGAGGTTGAAGTACACTTTAATGGGAATATTGTTTCCTTGAATGTAACATGCCTTGAAACATATATCTTACCAGTAGATGTATCTAGACAGTTGTATCCCTTTTGAACAATATAGTAACCAATAAAAATGCAAGGTAAACTTCTTGGTTCCAGTTTATGATTGGTATATGGTCTTAACCATGGGAAACACAAGGATCCAAAGGTTCTCAGATGATGATAGTCAGGTGTTCTGTGATATATCTTTTCAAATGGAGATAGGAACCCTAAAGATCTTTTTGGTAGCCTATTTATTGTATAATTGGCAGTTTCAAAATCCTCTACCCAATAAGTATCATACAGGCCTGATTGTATTAACATTGTTCTACTCACATCTACAATGTGCCTGTGCTTGGATTTCAGCAACTCCATTTTGTTCTGGAGTATGAGGATAGGTAAACTTACGTCTAATTCCATGAAGAGCAAGATAGGATAAGAAATGATTATGCATAAATTCCCCCCATCCATCTGTCCTAATTGTTTTAATGATGCATTCAAGATGTTTCTCAACAAATGGCTTAAAGTAGTAAAAGATGTTCTGAAATTGATCTTTATCATAAAAAGGGAAGAACCAACAAAATTTGGTGTAGTCATCTATGATAGCTACATAGTACTTATATCCTGATCTAGAAGTTACAGGGCTGGGTCCCCAGAAATCCATATGTAGTAATTGTAGGGGTTTTGTACTAATACTTGTGGATGATTGAAAAGGTAACTTGTGTGCTCTACCTAGAGCATAGGCAGTACAAGTGATTGGTTTACCTACAACATAAGGAAGTGACAGTGCCTTAGAGATGCATTGCATTGTCTTGAATGAAGTATACGCCATCCTTCAGAAGTATTTGATGTTGAAGTGGTTGAGTAAGCCTTGTGAGATTGTTGTGGCCTGAACTGAATGTGATAGAGTCCATCACTTTGCAGCCGTTCTAAAATGATCCTCCCAGTTGCTAAGTCCTTAACACAAAATCCATCAGATGTAAATGTTGTAGAACAATGATTTTCCTTAGTAAACTGATGAACTGAAAGAAGATTCTGAGTTTCTTTTGGAACTAGAAGAATGTTACTTAGAGTAAAGTAATGTGTTGGTGAAGACTTAACAGAAGAACCATAGTGAGTTATAGTCATACCTATTCCATTTGCTGCATGAATTTGATCCTGACCTTCATAACTAGTTGAGGTTTGTAACTCAGACTTGTGTGGAGTTATGTGTGATGTGGCTCCACTGTCCACATACCATGGATTCTCTTCCCTTCCAGTTTTAGATACTAGCATTGCTGACTGCTGATTTCTTGGATGACTTGAAGTATTGTTTCTGTTAAAGCATTCCAGAGCACCATGGCCTTGTCTGTTGCATATTTGACATACTATAGAAGATTGACTGGGATATCTGGAATCACTAGAGAACCTTGACTGTGATGTGTACTGTCTATATCCTGGACCTCTTCCAGGATTATTGTAATATCTTCTTGGAGGATTTCCAGACCTGTAGGTATTTGAGAATTGTGTAGTTGAATGTGGTCTGAATCTTGGATTTTGATCTCTGAAGGATGGTTTTGATGAATTGAACTGAGTATAGAAGGTTTGATTTGTGGTACTTTGAAGTAGTTCTGTGTTTCTTTGACTTATGATCAATTCTTCACTCAGAAGATTATTATGTAGCTCAATAGCTGATACTGGTGGATTCCTATGCCTCATAGATGTGGCAAAAGGAATGAATTCAGGATTTAGAGAAGATAATGTAATCACCACCGGTTATCTGTCAGAAATAAGTTCCCCAGTTGCTGCTAGTTGATCTGTCAAAAGTTTTATTTCATCAATAAGAGTGGAAACAGTTTTGTTACCTTGTTTGGTGGCTAACAGCTTTGTCCTGAGTTGAATTGAGTGGGATGACGACGATCTGGAAAATCTTTTCTCAATTGTAATCCACAGTTTGTGAGATGTTGTTGCTGCCGTAAAATATGGTATGATTGAATCAGAGATGGTGCTGTTAATCCACATTATGATGGTAGAATCATAATCTATCCAATCAAGATAAAGTGGATTCTCAACTCCATTTGTCTGATTTCTTGAACTTGTAAACCTATCTGGGCAGGGTAGTGTACCATCAAGATATGGCATAATCTTGAATTTTCTGATAACAGGAAGTAAGAGATTCCTCTATGTTAAGTAATTTTCTTCCTTGAGTTTTAGATTCACAAGACTCATTAACTGATTTAGGGGAACTTTTGCTATTGAATGTGAAGTCGGATTTTCCATTGTTGCAGGAACTCACGAATCATATGAAATAGCAAAAGATTCAGCTAATCAAATATTTCTTCACTACTGATGATTTAGGTAAGAAAGAAGGAATAAGCAGGAGAAAGAACAAAATTGGAAAAGTGAACTGTAACTCTGACAGAGAGTTTTATAGTGAAATGTTGATTTCATTCGTTTCTGCTTCTTGCACTGTTACGTTTCAGCAGTTAATTCTCTTATTAATGTCAGTTCATTGCTCGAGATAACCTTTGCATTTTCCCTAGATTAAAGTTGAAACAATTACTGACCTAGAATGAAGTTCTTCAATTAATACACCATTGACCGATGAAATTGTTGAGCATGCCATCTGATTTCTTTACTTTTCATTAAAGATTTACCAGATCAAGATAGAATGCGTTGCTTACATAGAAGAATCACTTTAATTTACCATTGTTCGATGGTAAAGTGTTGTTTTCCCAAAATTTCTGACCAAGAACAGAAGAAGAAATGTGTGGAATCAATTTGTTTCTTGTTGCATCGAGAATGATTGATCAACTACCAAGAAATTTTCATTTAATCGAGAGAATCATTCAAAGCTTCTTCCGTTATCAAACATTAGAACACTACAGAAGCTTTATCAGATTATGAATTTCATTTATGATTCCATTAATCTATTTTTTTTTTGAAGTTTCCCAGATTTTCATTGGCTCTGATTAGAGTAATATCATTTTATTGAAGAGAATTCATTGTTATTACATTGATTACACTCATGTATTACATTTATACTCATCTGTTAACTAACCAAGAAATGCTAACATGAACCAGAGTCATTACTAACATGTACATGACAGCTAATAGATGACTGGATGACAACTGGATGACAACTCATAAGTGCTGACTGTACAATAGAGGTGATGTAACATAGGTGTAAACTTAAGCTGAGCTATTAGTGATAAGTAGTCTGCCATCTAGAGGACCTGTAGGTGTTAATTGAATCTATTGCCGTCTTCATCTTGTGCAGGTGGCGATAGACCTTGTTGAGGTGGATCTATAACTGCATGATAATTCATGCGAACCCAATAAGATTTGGAGTTACTTGGTGTATTTTTCTGTAAAATACTTGATCGTCATGTATCGGTATGTCTATACATAATTGTTTAACGCTTTTATGAAACACTGTATTCACATGAAAATACTCAATGAGTTGGCTAAATTTTCCTGAGAGTTGACTTTTTGCTATGTTTAATTAAGATCAAATCTTTTATTATGACAAACGAGCCTAAATTCATCACCACCTGCAATATGTGCAACATATCGCACACCTGTTCTTATAAATAATTTTGCTGTTTGACCATTTTTTTTCTAATCATGAATCATGATTAGAAACTTGCTTAACGTAAACATTTTGTTGGTAATTTATTTTTCAAATGTAGGGTAGTTACTATAAGCTACCTAACAAAGGTTGGGCTAAAATCATATCAATTGGGCCAAATAAGGAGACGTGTTCAAACGCAGCAACGGATGGGTAGATGCGACACCTACGTCCAATCCATATAAATGACGGATTTATTAAAATTTCCACTCACGTCCAGTCCATTACCAGTTGGATTTGACATCCGCGGGCGGGCGGATGAGCGGACTGGATGCAGGTGGATTGGCGAATTAAAAAAAAAAAAAAACGAAAAAATTGTAAACGTTTAACACAGAATATAAAATCATAATCACACTCAATAAATTTTTTACTACCTAAATCTTGATTCCCGTGTGATGATTTTCAAAAAAAATTACATGATCTTACTTTGGTTTTATCTATACAAAAGAAGATGTAAATTTCCTACTCATAACAAAATAAATAAAGATTTAATGAAGGAAAAATAAAAAAACTCATAGTGAACAAAGGATGTAAATTTCAACAGTATTAGTGGTTTCCCTATTGTAATAGAGGTTATTCAGAATGTGCCTATGATTGGGCATGACTCTGTTACAAGTGCACATATGTTGTTTGGTACTTATGACAATGTCGGAAACCTTTTGAGTAGTTTTTCTGAAGATATTATCACACCTAGCTTTCTATATATAAAACAGGTAATAGCCTAGACAAGATCCAATCGCTTGTGATATAAGTATTGAGGAAGTAAGTGTTAAACCATTCATAAAAGGTGGAAGCATTTCTAAAACTATTTATGTCAGATTCCAGGAGAAAATACCATACAGAAAGGGCAACAGGATAGTGCATGAAAGAATGGGTCATGGATTCTTCTCCAGAGTTATAACTTTTGTACATAGGATCAACGTAATGCAAAATATTTTATTGTTTTTGCATTGGTTGGAAGAATTTCATGGGCACATCTCCATACAAACACTTGGATGCTGGGGGTATTATCCATTTTCCATATTTTTCCCCACTTTATTGGTTGAGTATCATTTTTGTACTTTTCACTCTTTTTGTTCCTGTAAAGGGATTTAATTCACAGTGAAAATCTCATTTTCAGCCAATTGTCATATCACTTTATCCTCTTCCTGCAGATTATAAGGAGCATCCATAATGGCATTGCATTCATTTTTAGTGAACCAATCTTCAATTTTCCTAATATACAATTTTTCCAGAATCAGTGAAATAATGGTTTACTATGAGCAGATGATTTAGGCAGTTAGCTAGTTTAGATAGTCTGATAGATGTGTCTCTTATCCATTTAACTTCTCAAATATTCAATTTAGCTTCATTACTAATTTTCCTAATACAATTCTTCTGAATATTGCTTATACCTTCTAGAAGTTCTTTTTAGACCCATGAGTATTTTAACGTATTTATCTCTCATCACAGAGGATCATAGAGAATCCCCATCCTGGATTAATCTCCACATAATCTTAGTTATCATAGTACTGATGTTCATGAAATCCAATCCTCCCAATTTTATGGTTTGCATATTGATTGTCAAGCTTTGAAGTAGACTCCCTTTAGATTTCCAATTTCCTTTCCCCGTAAAACAAATCCCTTTGTATGTTGATTAGCTCCTTACAGGTATGTTTGGGAAGTTTGAGGTCGTCCATTTAGTATATATTGAAGTAGAGGTAATATATGTAATCATAGTAGCTTTACCAACTGCGGAGAGGTTTTTGTTATTCCTACCTGCAAGTATGAATTTAAGCTTATCCAAACAAGGCTTGAAAATTATATCTTAACTTTGGTTATGAAGAGAGGAGAACCCAAATATTTATCATCAATGTCAATGAGCTTAACTCCCATGAAATTACTGATTTCCAAGCCCATTAGTTTTTATACTAAAGAAGATTACTGACTTGTTGACGTTGATAAGTTGACCAGAAGTATCACTGAATTCTTTGAAGAGTTGAACCATATTTTTGTATTCCTTCATTATTAGCATTGCAAAACACCAAGCAGTCATCTGCAAAGAGCAGGTGGCTAGCATGATCCTTTTTTGATCTTAATACCATTAATAGGCCCTTTACTTTCTATATGGGTGATGTTTCTGGATACAACTTTCATAAAAAAGGAGGAATAAGTAAAGAGAAAAAAGATATCTTTGTCTTAGATCTCTAGATGGGAGGAAAAACTTTTCAGAAATATTGTTAACTAAAACAACAAGATTAGTGATTGAGATAAATAGACAGATGAAATTACACCATCTTTATCATTCACCTAGTCCAAAATCAGGGTACCAAGTTTATGAACTTAAAATTTGCTTTAAGATTGGAAGAAAAATACAATTTCAGGACAAACAAGGAATTGGGTATGCAAACTCAGTTTGAGATACTTGACTTCTTATACCTTTTCTTGACCATTTGACTTATCAAGGACAGTGAATTTTCATTCGGCATCTCGAGGTACTAAATTCCCTCTCTCATAAAAAAAGAATAGAAAAAAAGAAAATCACGGGAGGGTTCGTCACAGTGGCTTAACCATTAAAATAAGCTATAAACCTGCTTGGGTTTTTATCCCTGAACCACCACTTGCTTTACTTCTTACAAAGCCCGACCCCCTTTTCTGCCACCAGAATTCCTAACCAAATACACAAACTGGAGAAGTGAAATTGACACTGTAATTCTATTCTTGGTTTCTTGCATACTTCTGAGTTCTGAAAGAAAACGACACCGAAAATTCATTTCTTGCCCAATTTTTGAGTTTTGAAAGAAATAGAGATAAAGCTTATATAGAATGACAACCATTAGAAACATCTGCTGCAATGATTTCCTTGAAATAACCCGTATGTCGATGGATCATTTAACTATGCTCGGGAAGGAAGTAAGAATTTTTCTGTACTTGGATCTTATTTTAAGCCAATGAATTTCAAACTGATATCAATTATGTATGTTGTTGTAGGGAATAGGATTTTTTCCTTTGAAAACGTCTCTGGAGTACATGGCGGAGTTCCCTAATTACTTTCTTGTTGCTGTATCCTTTGGCAATCGAATTAAGGGTTACTGTAAGTAATTCTTTTTCTTGTTTTCAGTTTCTTTAACTCATTTCTTGATAGTTATGGAGTTAGGGTTAAACAAACTTAATTTCTTTTTGTAGCCACTGCAATTATTCAACAAAATAAGAATCTAAGGCATTGTGAGATATCTGAGACGAATTGTCAGACTTTAGACTTGGTTGAGATGTTTATCAAGAGAATAGAGGAGACGGCTGACAAAATGTAAGTTTTATCTATTGATACTTTTTCATTACCAGATGCATGTTTGTTAGTCCTGTTTTTGGTTCTACTTTAGGGTCTAATGGAAAGCACTCTTAATTTTAAACAGTGATAAGCTAAATCATTTGGAAACATGGATGCCCTCAAACAGCAGTGAGCAATCTATCAACTTCTTGGAACGAGTAAGCATCTGCATATATCATTACTTTGATCAATGTTTAACATGCTTTAGATGGTACAGGATGGTCAATTTCTGTATTTCCTACTGTAGGAAATAGATACTTCACTATGTTGTGATACTAATTTTATGCGAACCTTCTATTGTTGGAGTGTTTGAGTATAGTAGTAAGCTTTCCCGAACAAAAAGACTCTGCAATGAGGGTAAATTGGCATCTAGATGAAAAATTTGCGGAGCCTAGATTAAGCGCTAGCTAGTTAATGAGGAGCGTCCAAATCTGTACCAAGTCACTTCAGTTGCCAAAATCTGCTTGGTCCCTTGGCTCAAGCCCACATTAGGACAGTGTACATTAACTACTCTTAGTCAAATTTTACTGAACAATCTTTTTTCATTTCTTGAATGTTGAATCAGTCATCCTGTCAGTCATCGACTGTTGGTTACTCATATGCTTAAACATGAAACACTACCATTTTTTCCTTCAGCTTGGGTTTACTTACGAAGGAAAAAAGCTTGATGGTAAGGCAGGAAGTATGACAAGTGAGTCTCCTTCCATAACCCGAATTTTAAATCACACAATGTTGGCCAGCTATGATTTCATATCGCCAACAAACACTTGCATGTAAATAAACTTCTCTCTATGTTTGATAGGTTATAAAGTACTGAAGAAAGACTTGTCAGGAAACTGAATTACAGCAGCTCAATCATAACAAGTCTGGTGCAGCAGAAGTCACAACAATCAGAGGCCTCTAAAACTGGATCCCCGGTGCCTCCTTCTATATTAGTCAACTAAATGAGATTTGTGACAATGATACACATACACGTTATAATAGTGACAGTGGTGTACAACAATACGTGATAAGTAGGGTGTCAAGGTGAAAGCTAGGTCTTACATTGTATGGATTTATCCTGTACTTCAGTTATAAAGCTGTTGGAAGATGGTGATAAGTAGTCTGCCATCTAGAGGACCTGTAGGTGTTTGAGTGAATCTATTGCCGTCTTCAGCTTGTACAGGTGGTGATAGACTTTGTTGAGGTGGATATATAACTGCATGATAATTCATTTGAAAGCAATAAGATTTGGAGTTACTTGTTAAATTTTTCTGTTTCGTCATGTATCGGTATGTTTATACATACAAGTGTTTAACAGTTTTATCAGGCACACCTGTGATCACATGAAAATACCCAATGAGCTGGCTAAATTTTCCTGAGATTTCCTGAGAGTTCCCTTTTTGTTATGTTTTAACTTGGATCAAATCTTTTATTATGACAACGAGCCTAAATTCATGACCACCTGCAGTACGTGCAACATGTCGCACACCTGTTCTTGTGTATAATTTTGCTGTTCGACCATTTTTTTCTAATCATGAATCATGATTACAAACTTGCTTAACGTAAACATTCTGTTGGTAATTTCTTGTTCAAATATAGGGATAGTTACTGTAAGCTACCTAACAAAGGTTGGGCCGAAATCATATCAATTGGGCCAAGACATGTTCCAACGCGCAATATTTCTCTGGGGGTGAACATTTGGCACGGAATCCGTGGGCTCGATCTGGACCAATCATATACTTGTGGGTGGGTGTCCGGATCGTTCGCTAATGGGTTGGATGCGGATGCCATTTTTGAAATCCCACCGATTATGGATTGGGCCCGAATGTAACCTTGATAATAAACATAGATGATAACCCAAAATGTAGTACGATTACTACAATACCTTATCTCTCACCAACCGTGCTTTTTATATATCTTGCTTAACTAACCACAAAAAGTTAGTATATTTAAGCATATATTCTTTTATCAAACTTCTTCAGTATAAATATAAAATTAGTATATTTGTTTTTTACTAAATTAGATATTCCTTTCATGTCATATTTTGATGATCTTACAAGATACAAGACTAATATATGTATAGGTGGACATACTTGATCCCAAAGTACACCATAAACATTTTATTTTAAAGGGGTCGGGTTTTTCTTCCTCTTCAAATTTTAAGTAACTTCAAAGCATTACACTTAAATCCAATTTTAAACCCTTAAATAATGTACTCTTATTTCTAAAACGATCCATAAACTTGTTGCCTTTATTTATCTATTATATACTTTAATTATAAACAAATCCATTGGATTATCCGCATCCAATCCGTCCATCCGTGCATCCATTGGATATAGATCAGTTGGATGCTGGATTGGATACGGATGTCAAATTTAAAATCCGCAATGAATTGGATTGGATGTTGATGAGGTGAAAACCGGTCCATATCGGCCATGCTCACCCCTAGTTTCTCATACCATAATTTTACCAAACGTGGAACCGTCTTTTTTTTTTTTACTTTGTGGTGTACTGGGATTCAGACTCAGTTTTTCTGCCATCTATTTATCTATATATATAAACCTTTGATTACGTTTAGCTCAACACTACTTCACACAGGTAGAATATCGAGATTAGCAAAGGTGAAAAACGGGCAATGGAGTTCGGTAATCATCATACAAAGAAACCGTAATAAGAGATAAACTGCAGTAGTCTTTTACCGACAGAGCTCAAACTAGATATTTTCTCGCTTATTTTATGACACCTTCTTGGAATGTAAACAAGTATGCAAAAATTGGCAAAGTCTACTTGTTGATCTTGTTTCCCTCGTATGCACTTACAGCATAGTCAAGGTAAAAGTTATCACAAGATGGGTTATCTTTTCAGTTGTTTTATTGAGGATGAGAAAGCATATATTTATGTAGAGTATGATGAGCAGAAGTTTAACAAGTCAATTACTAAAAGCAAACTCATTCCAAATATTATGAGAGGTATATTTCTTGGTTCGTGCGACAGTTTAATTATATGCCAACCACTAATATACCCAAGGAATGATTTTGAATCCATGGATAAATATGTTTTTCTGGTTGTATCTGTTAGACAATAACAATAAGTTTTACTTATCTTTTGTAAAGGTTAAAGTGTAGTATACTTACCTCTCTTTCTAGTTACGATTAGTTGTTGTTTGCTGATGTGAATATCCTAGGTTTATGCCATTAGGGCCTTGTCATGATTGTCAGGTCCTTATCTTCATGATAAGACAAGCTTCTATAAAATCTCCTATGTAGTCTCTCTTTCAGATCATCTTTTTACATAATTAATACAACTATCTTATCATTATCAACTATCTCTTACAATTCTCACATGGTATCAAAAGGAAAAACTCTATAACTTATCTTCTTGGGTTGTGGATATTTCTGAGCCGTCACAATCACTTCTTCTACCTTATGGAGACTCATTTAAATGATACTGAAAACCGAGAAAACCCATCATACAATACAGATAACCATACACCTCAGAACTCAGAGATTCCTGAAAACAATAATCTGCTCCTTCTTTTGATTTCTCTTATTCTACTCTACCATTTACAAATATCATAACCTTTTTCTCCATCATACTAGATGACACCAACTACTTGGTATGGAAAAACCAAATAGAATCCATTCTCATAGGTACTGACTTTTTTGGCTTCATAGATGGATTTATACCACCTCCTCTACCTTCTATTCTAGTAGAAATTGTTGAAGTCTTGAATCCAGATTATGTTAAATGGAGGAAATGAGACAAATTTGTTATGAGGTGTCTACATGCAACGTTCTTTTCTTCTGTTTCTTCAGAAGTATTGGGTCTTTCTACTTCTAAACAGGTATGACTCTATCTAGCTAAAGAGTTTTCAGATCAGTTTGTTGCAAGAAATACTATGCTCAGAAATAAGTTACAAACTGTTCGTAGAGATTCTTTATCTATTTCTTCATATTTACAACATATCAAAGAAATCACTGATTCATTATCTGCTATAGATGAATATGTTTCCTAACTTTGATCTAGTCATATACACCTTTAATGGCCTTGGTCGAGAGTATAATAACTTTGTAATCTCTATTCAAAACATGGAAGCACCTTTTACTTTTGGTGCTCTTAGATCCAGGCTTGTTCAACATGAACAATAGTTGTTTAGTCAAGAGGAAGATATTAATAAGAGTTTGGATACCGCCATGTCTTTCGTGTTCTTTTCTAAAAATACATTTCAACCATCGAACTCTAAAGATAACCCCCAACATAACTCTTCATACCAAAAACCCTTTCTACATAACAATCCATCCACCAACAAGATAACAGATTTTACCAATATCACCTGCTAAATATGAGGAAACCACCTTTCCGGAAACACCAGATTGGCTACCTGATTCAGGGGCCATTTCTCATATGACTAATGATGTTTCGATACTTCAAAACCCATCACCTTATACTGGATATGAAAAAGTTCTTGTAGGAAATGGTGAACAATTACTCATAACATTGATTGGTACATTTATCTTACACACTAATACAACTTCATTCATACTTCCAAATCTGTTGTATGTCTCTGTATTGCATAAAAATCTTATTTCAGTTGGAAAGTTCACAAAGGAACATTCTTGTTCTGTTGAGTTCTTACTTTGGGGATACAGGATCACAAATTTGGATACTGAACAAATTCTTGTTGAATGGAAGGAAGATATGAACTTATATCCAACAATGTCTCCATTAATCTCTGCAGAACAAGCCAATGTCCCTCTTCAAGCAACTCCAACCACCTGGCACAACCGTCTTGGGCATCCTTCCAACACCATACTTCAAAAGTTATCTGCTTCTTCTCAAATTCACTTGTCAAACTCTGATTTTGACACTTTATGCCACTCATGTTAGTTGGGAAAAAGCAAGAGGATCCCTTTTCAGTCTTCTACAAGAACTACAACTCCACCACTTGACCTGATTCACTGTGATATCTGGGGTCCTTTTCCAACTCTCTCCACCTTGGGATACAGGTATTACATACTTTTTGTTGCTGATTTTAGCAAATTTCATTGGCTCTATCCAATGACTACTAGAGATGAAAGTGTTACCTGTTTTCAACATTTCAAGAAACTTAAATAAATTTGTTTTACACAAATATTAAGTTCTTTCAAACAACTAATGCTTATGAGTTGGTTAAAGAAAAATTCAAGTTCTTCATTGAAGACTCAGGAATTGCCATTTGTGCTTCTTGTCCTCACACTCCTCAACAAAATGGAGTTTCTGAAAGGAAGCACAAGCATATAATTGAGATGGGTAATACTATGTTGTTTCAAGCTTGTATGCCAAAGCCATTTTGGTATGATTCTTTCTTTGCTTCCACTTTTGTGATAAATAGAAATCCTTCAAAATTGATCATATACAAAACTTCATATGAAATTTTGTTTCACAAGGCACCAGAATTCTCAATCCTCAAGGTTTTTGGCTGCACTTGTTACCCATTTCTTGGTCCCTATAGACATGATAAAATCATTCCAAAATCATCTAAGTGTACATTCATTAGATATAGCCCCATGCATAAGGGTTATCGTGTTATGAGAATGCCATAAAGAAGGTCTTCATATTTAGGCATGTTGTCTTTGAAGAAAGTTCATTTTCCTTCTGCACTTGCACTCAAGAACCTTCACCATCCACTGATGATGTAGCATTGGTCCCAATTTCTTAATACCCATTACCTCTTACTACTCTTAATTCTGACACGTCTTCTTACTGTACCAGTAATGCCCCTACATATCCACTAGCTCCATCTAGTCCACCTCACTCACCTATTACCAACTCAACACCACCAGTCACATCATCAGTTTCTACACCACTTATATATCCAATGACTACTAGGTCTATATTGGGGATAACTAAACCTAAATACTTGCCTGATTTTGTTACCCACTATTCGGTTAATCATCCTATTCACACTGCTTTCACAACTTCCCTCACTATCATACCTGAGCCAAAAAAATTTAAATCAGCTTACAAATTGATTCAGTGGTGGAATGCAATGCAAGAGGAGTATGCTGCTCTCATAAGCAATGGCACTTGGGTCTTGGTGCCTTATGATCCTTCAATGAACATTTTTGGATGTAAGTGGGTTTACAAAGTGAAACTTAAGTCTGATGGAAGCTTGGAAAGGTACAAGGCAATACTTGTATCCAAGTGTTATCACCAGGTAGATGGCGTCGATTACAATGAGACTTTCAGCCATGTTCTAACTATTGTTGTTTCAAATGGATAGATTACGAAGCAATTAGATGTGTCCAATGTGTTTCTTCATGGAGAATTATGTGAAACTGTTTACATGCATCAACCACAGGGATTTGTTGATCCTGAGCATCCTTGTTATGTATGTAAACTCAACAAATTTTTATATGGTCTCAAACATGCCCCAAAAGCCTGGTTTGAGAAATTTAGTGGTTTTCTGGTTGAATATGGCTTCATTATGAGTGATTTTGATCACTCTTTATTCATCTACTTCTCTGGTGATGATGTTTTATTTTTATTTTATATGTTGACGATATCATTATGATTGGTAGCACATCAAATTTACTTTCTACCTTTGTCTCTTTTTTGGGCTCATCCTTTGCAATGAAGGACCTAGGAGACTTGCATTACTTATTGGGTATTGAAGCAACTACATCTCCATCCAATGGCTCATTACTTCTCACACAAACAAAATATGCTCTTGACATTCTTCAAAAGGCTAATACGTCAGATTGTAGACCTTGCTCAACTCCGGTGGCTAGTGGAACCATTGCACTTTATGAGGGAGAACTACTTCAAAATCCTGCTGAGTATAGAAGTATAGTTGGGTCTTTACAATACTTAACTCTCACAAGGCCTGATATTACGTTTGTAGTCAACTGTAATTCTCAACTCATACATTCCCCAACCTCTGCACACATCCATCCTACAAAAAGAATCCTTAGGTATTTGAAGTTTTCTCTTGGTTCAGGTATTACCATTACCCCAGGTGATATTACTTAAATCAATGGATATTTAGACTCGGATTGGGCTGGATGCCTAGACACTAGGAGGTCCACATCTGGGTTCTGTGTTTTTTTTGGCTCTACACTTGTAGTTTGGTAGTCGAAAAAGCAACCCACTATCTCCAAATCATCAACTGAAGCTGAGTATAAGGCTCTCTTCCTTCTTGCATCATAATTAATGTAGGTATCTTTCCTTCTTGAAGAACTTTATGTGACGCTCACTACTCCTCATCATCTTTTCTGTGATAATTTGGGGGCTCGAGCATTAGATATGAATCCAGTATTCCATGCTCGAACCAAGCACATAGAACTGAATTATCATTACATCAGAGATCTAGTTCAAGATGGCATCATAGATGTTGAGTTCATCTTCTCATCCCTTTAGATTGTTGATGTCCTATATAAAGGACTTTCTTTACCTGTTTTAGAAAGTTTGAGGTCCAAACTGATGAACTTTTGCACACCTCCTGTCTCGGTTTGAGGGGGAGTGTTAGAAAGTAATAGTAAGTTTTATTTATCTTTTGTAAAGGTTAAAGTGTAGTACACTTACCTCTCTTGCTAGTTACCGTTAGTTGTTGTTTTCTGATGAGAATATCCTAGGTTTATGTCACCAGGGCCTTGTCATGATTATCAGGACCATATCTTCATGATAAGAAAAGCTTCTATAAAAGCTCCTATGTAGTGTCTCTTTCATATCATATTTTACATCATTAATGCAACTATCTTATCATTATCAATTATCTCTTACAATTCTCACAGTATCTAACCCCATGACCAGAGAATACGTGAATCTTCCAAAATTTAGCGAGCCATTCAGACATGGTTTCATGATATTCGAGGTTTGGCGACGATTCTTCTACTAATGTTTACAAGGTTATTATAATATTCTACCCTTCACACCAAAAAACACATGATGGTGGTTCCGACGTTGGACAAGTCTACATATACACTCTTGGGTTCCGTGGATGGAGACATGCAAAAACCATCAACTACCATTTGAATGAAAAACCAGGTGTCCTTGCAAATGAAGCTCTTTATTGGCTTGAAAAGAACAAGAACAAGATATTTGCCTTTGATTTGGCAGATGAGAAATTTTGAGAAATCGCACGACCCTCTGGTATAGACCTTAGTTATAAGCAGTTCTCCAAATTTAGTCTCAAGATATTAGGATGACCTGTCGTAAATTGAGGGCCTGACGCAAAAACAAAGATAGAGATTATCGACAGAGTCAGAGAGAGCCTGACGCAAAAACAAAGAAAAGTTCTCCAAATTTATTGAGGACCTGTCGTAAGGCAGTTCTCCAAATTTATTTACTACACCATAATTCACCTTTTTCGACGGACCAAAACCATCAATGATAAAGATTATCTACAGAGTGTCCGTTGACGACCTGTCGTAAATTGAGGTGTTGAAAACTTCAAACGATGGTCACCTCCTGTCAATAATTATCAATAATAAATTACAAACTTTGCTTGTCAATTGACGGGCATTACTTGTAAATTAGATTCAAAATTGAATTGACAGCCAGTATTTTTTATATATAATTATATAAATAATGTTTTTTATTGCTTAAATTGTAAATTAGGTAACAAGAAGAATTAATAACACTTTTAACTTCAAAATGAATTGACATTTATTGTAAAATTTCAATCTCATATGAATTCTTTGTCCAAACAACATCCAAAAAGACATAATATATATAAAAAAAACACAGAAAATTACGAATACAGTGAACCTATTGGCAAATGCTTTTGAAAAAGATCTCCCTTGGGAAGACTGACACTGCAAGCTGATTTCCTTCTTGATTGCCTCAACATATACACCATCTCCAGCAATTACAAGCCCGACCTGACTGTCAGGACCATGCTCTTCCTAAAACCACAAAAAAAGAAATTAGGCTTGCACAAATGACCATAGAATCGAGCAACATTAAGAACCTACTAGGAACAGAATACTTCAGATGAACAAAAATTGTTTGTGCAGGACAAACATTAAGTACACAATACCAACTAATGATAAATCTGGAAGTAAATTTATCTATAAACAGCTAAGACAGTAAATCAGCTGCTCTATGAACCATATTGGCATAATGAAATGCATGTATGTTATCGTACGCAACATCACATGCCTTTGTAACTACTGAATCAAGATGTGGCCATATCAAAAGAAAATGCTTAACCATAGTCTAATATAGCTGAAGTAAAACACTTTGATTTTACACTTACTCGAAAATGACAATAAAATTGGTATTCAACCTACCTGAGGATTAAGAAGATCAACAACTCGTTCAATGATTTTATGAAGGGAAACTTTGTCAAATCTTGCGGTATAATTACAAAATAAACAAACAACCAGACCAAATCATGATAAAGCATACGTTGAACTTCAACATAGAAAAGAGAAGCATTCACAAATGACAAAGAGGCACACAATATAACAAAGAAACGAAGAAGTATTAACTATGTATCTGCAGCATTGCCTATCTTGCATGTGGTACAGGACCCCCATGTCTTATTATCTAGTGGCCAACCCAATGTATGAAGAACTGCACCAGGTTTATGCTTCATTTTATCAATTTCACATACCTGGATGTTCAAAGTCAAATCATGTGATTAGTCAGGACTCAGAAGCTATTAACACTTGTTATATAAATTAAATATATGTTGTCAGACCACTTTAATTGCATAAATAGATCTATTTGTCACTTAACTTAGAAGCATGTCCATGAAACATTGAGACACATTACACAGATTCAGTCCAAAAATGTCTGCGTGTTTTAGCATTGATAAACTCTGCAGCCGAAGGTTGCTAGTGCCACGCAAAGTTTAAAACAAAATAATATTGGTGAGATACTATATTTACTAAGATGAGAGTTACGTCACAACTTCTCTGGGGGCAATTTTGTAAAAAAAAAGAAGCTACTCCCTCCATTTCTAAAAAAAAAGGAAAGTCATATGTTATTAGTTTACTAGACTGGGCTGAAGAACACATCTCAATTGTTGGAATATAGATTTACTTCTTTAGTTCCCAGAGCATATGTCTGGTGTTGTGCTTGAACTTTCCTCTCAGCTTGTAATCTCTTGTTATTTTTTGCTCGTAAAATAAAGAAAGGTTGAATACTTCAGCTGTGATGTTGACCAGAAAATGAAAGAGGCAGGCAAATATAAGAGTCATTACACTGGCAGTCATATTTTTTAACATACCTCTGATAACAATCCCCGACATCCTTCAGAAAGAAGCGTTATACGTCCTGCATCATTATTTTCACATGTTCTCATTCAAAATAAATTCATTATTTCAGCAAAAAATATACCAAGTAGAGGACATATCACCAGCTGCGAATGTGAATTATTTAGGAAACAAATCAAGAAGAAAGCTTGCCTTTCAATTCCCCACCACGCTGAAAAATTTCTTTCTACGAGCCATCTTTAGTAATTCCCATACCATTAGTTTCAATGCTAAAAATATTCCCACTTGCATCATTTAAAATTTGTATAGCTCCCAAACTTAAAGTTGAACTCACTTTGAATAATGTAAACCCAGATCACTTCATGCCAACAAAAAAGAAAGTACCTCACTAGCTGCAAAGCCCGTGTATATTTCAACTCCTAATTCTTCATCTTTGCTTCCCATCCAACGTACTAACTGACTCAAACTGCATCACAAAGTATATGACTAAGAAAAACTCACTAATACAGCCTAGTGGTGCAATACATATCATAACGAAAAGTCACAGATACTGCACTACTTCAATGTAAAGAGGGTAATTCTAATCCCAAATACACAAACAATGGTGCAGATACCAAATTTTGATACAACTTTTCTTCATATTAAAACTAATAGCTTCTTTTCTGATTAACTTCTAGTCATATTACACCATATAACAAGTAACAACTACCTTGTGACGTAATTCCCTTTGTTGTCGAAAGGATAACAAGTGAACAGTGTCAGCATAAAGTAATAGTCCTTTATGGGATGCTAGTAGTTACAGAAAATGAAAGTCGATAAAATAAGTTTGCCCCATAAAATAATAGTAAGCTCTAAACGAATTCGAATATAAAAACAATGATTTAGTTTATCTTAAATTTAAGCAACTAATCCCCGTATGCAAATGAATTGCACAACTTCGTCTAAAATGTCCACATGTAAAAATAAATATGATTAGATAAAAGATGATTACCTCATCAAAAGGATGAGATTGAATTTTCTCTTATCCCCTCTTGTAAAAGCTGCATTAGAAGAAAAATAAGCATAAGTGATTTGATTCAGTAAGTTTCTGCATTCAGCTAGCTACTTAATCAAGCAACTTAAGATGTTATAAAATGATCCGTTCGTCAGAGTGTTGGGTGTGTGCAGTAAGTATAATTGTTGCAAATGTATGAATGATACTAACATGTGCTTGATTGACGATGGCCCCACGGACGGCATAATAACATTGAAGAACCTGAAGTAAGAGGAGAAAAATACAACAATAAGAGATTAACTAAAACTAATACTTCAAGTATAAAAATATAATGGAGACATTGAAGAACATAGAGATACAAAATTGCCGTCTATGAAAACAATTTAAGGCCGGTGTCAGTAGATGATACTGACAAGGTCAGATTGCTACCTCTAAGTATGCAATTAAAGAGATGTAAGATGTTAGCAGTAGTAATTAGTTCCTTATAAGTATGCAATTAAACTCCACAGTAACACTGGAATGATGAGATCCATTTGATTTAAGATGAGTAACATAATTAAGCAGCTAAAATCCATAACTGAGATGAGATTAATGACTAGAATGAGAAATTGAATTTGAGAAACAAAATCAGTTTGTGTGTCTTCTGATCAGCTAATAGTTGGCTAGTAATAGTAGAATCTGATGAATTTCACAGTAAATTTCGCATATCAAAATAAAACACCCATCAGAAACAAGAGTAACTCAAAAATACAACAAACCAACAAAGGAGTTATCCCGATTGATAATAACAAGAGTTCGCAAGTAACAATCAAACCTTTGAATAACACCAACTCCCTGAGTTTCTTCCCCAGCAAACGATAAGTATTCATTAATCTTTTCACAAAACTCCTTTCCATCATATTGTGTATTGCAATATCAATATCATAACAATCTTTCCCTAAAAGTTGAACAACAAAATAAAATTTTCATAGTCATAACAAAACTTAAAACCCTAATTACTGAAAATTGAGATATAATTAGTTAATGGTTTACCTTATCGCGAACCCAACCAACGGAAACGTGGAGTTGTGTATCAAGATTAAAACGATGAAGAATTTGTAATAATCTTGAGAATATTTGATTCTCTTTATCTGTCAAATCGATTTTATCTTTCACTTCAACAAAAGAAGATTAACATGAAGATGATGATGGTGATGATGATGCCATTGGTCTGCAATTAGAGATTTCGTTAGAGATCTAATTAACATTTCTATCTGATTAATAATTAAGGTTTCATTTTTTTTTTCCGTAGAAATTCTGGAGAGATCAGAGATAAGGGAGAAATGAATCTGAGAAGTGAGAAATGATTTTTGGTCTTTACTAGCTAGTGGGTTTACATATGCCTGTTGATAATATAAGCCCAGTAATGATACAGTTACAATATATGAATTTGATAACTTTAGCCCATCAAAAATGAATTGACATACTTTTCCTATTGAATTTGTCTAAGGGCCCCTGCTAAAAATATCACTTAGTGAATTATGTATTCATCATAAACTCAATGAAGCATTATTTCTCACAACAGACATGGGTATTAAAGAAGAATACGACAGAAATCAGCATGAGGCTTGGAGTTGGACCAAGGAATTCAGTATGGTTGGACATTCACAGTCGTTTCTAACATACTTATACCCGGTAGCTATTACAAAGAGCGGTGAACTTGTACTATTATAGGATAAGTGCATTTTAACACGAGATGATTATCGGAGATTAAGTATTTCACTTTGGTATGCTGGCCTAACTCATGAACTTTTATCACATAAATTCTTTCAACAAAGTCTTGTCTGTGCTATAACCCGAAAACTGAAGCCTTGGGAAAGATGTGACACCGTTATGCAGTTGCCAGGTGCAGGGTTCCCCTTTGTTAAGAGCTTCCTCTAATTGAAAGATCTAAGAGAAAAAGACGTTAAAAAAATCTGAGATCAGTTTAGTATTTGCATCCTCCAGTTATTTTATTTTATTTTATCTTTCTGTTTATTTTTGACAATCAATCTAATATTTAATCCGTTGGTTTTTTAGTTGATTTTCTTTTATATGTCCAAATCAGCCGTAGTATGATAAGTATTGGTTCAATGTTAGCAGCAATTATACCATCACTGAATAGTGTCAAGTGTATGCCACTGATACTTGGTTTATCAAGAAACCAGATGTGACAAGAAAAAAAATACAAAGAAAAAGGTCACGCGCAGCTAACACACTTTACAACAAGTGTCAAGAAGTAGTCTTGTCACTATCGATTGGCGAGAGTAACTAGACACAATCACTAGGCAAAAACAGAGAAATGGAGAGGAGTTTGTAGCAGCTTCACATGCAGGTATATGAATAAGGTATGTGTCCAAGCGGCTTTATAACACTACAATGGGTCAAATAGAAGGCACCACCATAAACTCCACATATCAAAGAGAAAAAAATAAGAGCCGCAGCAGCAACTATAATCAGATAAGAAGAGAGAGATGAGCAAAGTGATGAACTGTGGAACTTTCTCAGCTCTAAATATATTAACTAGGCCTTTTGCTGAGAACATACACTATTATTGACTACAACATAACCAAAGCCTACACGCAAGAACATCCTTTTAAAGGGTATTCGCCAACTTCCAATAAGTATCAAACATTCTAAGCACAAGACTGGAGATCTAGGACAATAGCTAGAGACTTTGGGAACAAAGCTTGAATGCTACGGCTTACGCACGGAAATCTTACAAATTACTGGTACCATCATTCATCCAATGGAACACTACTAATATCTCAAAATGCAAAATCTAAAAATGCATACTAATTAAGAAGTTCCTTACAAACTCTGATGACAGAGATCCATTAAAGCAGTGGTAAAAAACCGCTCTCAATGTAGACTAAGAAAGTAAATCCAAGTCTTAGGAACAAAATATATTAAAAAGGAATCTATACTAGATTACAAATTCACTTAAGCCTCATCTGCCTTAGAAGCAGTAGTAGAAGCAACCTATCAACAGAGGCGTCCAGTTATCCTGACAGCAAATTGCTAAAAGAAAAATACAATTTGAGGACAACAAGTCTGCTACAGTCAGTCACCCTTGCTAATCAAATTCAGGGTTGACGCCTTCCCTCATCTCCTGAAGAATACGATTCATTGGAGCATCAAGAGGTACGTTTGAACACTCTCTGTCACGATTTATACCAGCCATATAGATATGTAAACTAATCGTATCATCGAGCCTCCTCGGAATGGGCAACACTGGGCAAGCACAATCACTCATCATGCAATACATGCTAACACTTGTAACATTAGGGACTCCTCTTCTACCAACCACCAAAAGGTGAGCTCCATGAATAACAGATTGAGCAACAAGTGTACCAACATTGCTACTCTCAAAATTAAGACCCTTGTTCCTAATCTGATATCCATTAAAACGTTCTTTTATTAAATAAAAGTTTTTGTAAATACAAATATTTGATGGACACATAAAGTCATTTAGAGCCGGGATTCACTTTAGGATTAAGTTGCATGCGGGAAGTATGAAACCAAAGAGAAATATTGAATCATTGTTTGATCCACTTTATCTCATCTTGAGGAAGAGACGTGGAAGATCCGCAAGATTATCTCCTGATGTCACCTATGTATAGTATCTTTTTCAGAGATGTCAAATGCATGGCTGGATTCCATTCAATATTAAATGCTAAGCCAGTAGTGCAGAGACAGGTGGAGACTTCTCAACAGATCAAGATCCTTAGTGGGATCGTAACAGACTCAAGAAAGGGACGTATCAGTCAGCTGCGCAAGTAAAGATAGTTGGATGGAAAAAAGTCTATAAATACTAGACTTGATCTCAAGAGAGGGGATCGAACATTTGGTTAGAGCCTAGAGAGAGAAGAAAGTCCTAAGTCTTATCAAGCTATTTCCTTGTAACCATAGCTTTCCCATTCTCGCTCTCACTTGTAAGCTAAACCAAGATACTTATTAAACAACTACACTCATTACCCCGTGGACGTAGGCATAGCCGAACCACGTAAAAATTCTCTTGTGTTTAGTGTTAATTTAGTGTCTTGCTTTACTTGCATCATTCTTACTTAAAGCATTGCGGTTTGCTTGCTCATTGACATTATCTGAGCAACGCATCCACCTTTGCATACTTCAGTACTTTACTTTTATTTACAACTATTGCACGACAAAACACCGGAAAATTTATCATATTAGTCCTCTACGTAAACTGTAGGAAAAATAGTAGTTACAGTTTGGCGCTAGAAACGGGACTTGTGTCTTTGTGCTTTGTTATTTTCAGCATATTAAGCTCTTTTATCGTTTTGATTTCCGCAAAAAATTTCTTATTTATTGATCTAAAAAAGGAAAGATTAAGCGCTACTCCCTAGTAGTCGTTGCGTCTTTTCATCCTTGGTTTGTATAGTTTAAACTTCTCTCAACGGATTTGGAATACTAGATCAAAAAAATTATCAAAAAAACATACACTACGATTCTTCCTCTTCGTGTGCTCACTTTGTAGCTTAGATTAAACACGAGTTATATCCTTTACGTGGGATAACTTATAAAGATTAAGCCACTACGCTAACATATCTTGTGATAATTTCTCTTTTAAGAAAATAAAGTTCGAGCTAAAATGGTGAAATCGGGCTAGTTGCAGAACCAAAGAGAAAGTCAGGTGCAGACAAGGAGTCAGACAGCTGCGAACCAGGAGATAATAATCGCTTCACACGGTTATAGAAATCTCGCAGTCGATACAGGGGACAGCCGAAATACTAATCACATGCGTGGAAAAGGACCGGTCGTACCCACTAAGGGAACGGGACAAAATCAGCTCACGCACCCACCAGGATTCACTCACCCGGCCAGGCTTAATCCAAACCTGCCATCAACCAGCAAGGTTGAACCACTGATAGAAGATCCAGTTCAACAATTAACCACCATTCCTGTGATAACCATTTCACAAACAGAAAACGGAGCACCTATCAATAACCAAACCAATGGTCATGATAGGTCTGATGAAACCGTGTTGTTCAAAGCTCAACTAGCCGAGCTAGCTATAGCAAACAAAGAACAAGCAAATAGAATGCTTGTGATGACTATAGAAAATCAGGAACTAAGGAATCTTTTGTCAAATGGCATAGAGGTATCCGCTCTGGGGATACATGAAAGGGTAGAAACATCGCATATAGGGAATGGAAGACCTTGCGCTGAGATTCCTCGTCAGCTTACTCTGTTAGAAAGAGCAAATCAGATCTCACACAGAAGAATGGTAGTCCATCAGGCAAACCCACACCAACGGGTTAACCCAGTAAGGACTGCAATTGTGTCCATAGCTGACTCATCATACAACCGTTATAGGGATGTGACTACGTCAAGCACAGGGGTTCGAACCCAAAAGCCTTCTCAGCAACTCAACAATATTTTTTAGCAAATGCTCAAAATGGGAGAAGAACTCGCAACTTTAAAAGCAAAAAAAAACGGAGGAAGGTTGGAGGAAGTCTTCCACGAAGCACGCACTACTCCACTCTCACATCACCTGATCAGCGCACCAATCCTAGCTAAATGACCTCTCCCAACGTTTAATTGCTTTGACAGGACTACGGAAGTCGCATCGCACTTAAAGTACTACACTAGAGTACTCGCGCATTGGGAGCATGAAGATGAAGTCATGTGCACATTCTCAATCCTAAAGGATATCGCACTCACATGGTTTGATAACTTACTACCAAATTCTATCAACTCATTTGAGCAACTGTCAAGGTTTTTCATGGAAACATATATATACAATCGAGCTGCGAGAGTAGGAATGGACAGAATGTTTGCTTTGGAAATATTCCCAAGGGAGACCTTAAGAGAATATACAAATAGGTGGAAGAAAATCTGTCACGCTGTCGAAAAGTGTAGTCCCGAGGTAGCGATTAACTGTTACAAATATGGGCTCGTGAGAACTTCATCCATCTTCATAGAGTTGCATGAAAATTTACTACCTACGCTGGGAGATCTGCGCACAATCCTGGACAAATGCATCTCCCTTCAGGAGGTCCAAAAAGATGACCCACGCTCCGCCCAAAAGGGAGTAGCACAGCTGCAAAGGACAGTATCTGTCGAACCAATAAAAGAACCGAGAGCAAAAAGAGCAGCGAAACCTTTTTGAAACTACAATTACCAGGACAGGCACATGAAGTTTAGGAACGGAAAGGGAAATGATCGCAACACAAAAAGGGAATCTTTCAGAGATCGGGTATTCACAAAGCTAAATACCACCGCAACTTAGATCCTGAGAACAGTTGGGCACCTGTCCAACTTTACATATCCCAACACTAAAGGAAAGCAGCCCGAAACAACAAAAGATCACAAGGACTAATGTGAATATCACGCATACCGGGGGCATTCTACAGAGGATTGCAAACACCTTAGGCACACAATTTAATATCTCATCAACACAGGATATTTGCAAGAATTTGTGGACTTAACAAAAATTCCCGCGCCGACAGGAAATGTCAACCGCATCCAATTTCTAGAAAATACGAAGTACATTCATATGATCACCTGCTCACAATCTCCAGTAGCGGAAATTGTGACTGAAATAGCGAATAGGAGAATTGCTCACCGATTGGGAGCCATGGATGAATACGCCACTCATTTTTTCCACAAAGGAAATGGATCAGGAAATTGAGGTCCACAATGATCCATTGGTATTAACATTGCCCATCCATGGATGGAATGTTACTAAAATATTGATTAACAACAGAAGTTCCCACAACATCCTCTTTTATAAACCATTTAAGAGAATGGGGTTGCTAGACGAACAAATGTCTCCATCCCCATATACTTTATATGGATTTAATGGTTCTACGTCTAGCTTAAAAGGTGAGATTGTTCTTCATGTTAATGCAGGTCTACTAAAAATCAACAAGAGATTCTCAGTTGTAGATGCACCTTCCCCATACAACGTAGTCATAAGGAGATTATAGGTCAACAAGCTGCGAGGAAAAACATCAACATATCACTAGTGTCTGCGTTTTCCAGGACCCGACGACGAGATGGAAATCAAAGGAGATCAGCCTGAAGCCAGACACTGCAATGCTGCGATGATAAGGTTGAATGAAGAAAAAGCCAAATCTGAGCATGAACAAAATAAAGAGCGCAAGGCAAAAGCAAAGGAACAAGAATCCCAGGACTATATGGTTAATACATCTTCTCTGACTTACGACACCAGTTCCATAGAAAATCTTAATTCCACTAATACAAAAGGGAAATCCTTGGAACAAGAGAATACCGAACATATCAAATATCAATTAAAGAAAGCCACTCCTATCAGTGCACCAAAGGCCACCTTCTCCGCAGTAGAACCAACCAAATAATCAACGTTGGAATGGAAGAGGAACCAAAGTTGATTAAAGTAGGAACCTTAATGGGGCAAGAAAGGCAAGAGGCATTGGTCGCGTTATTAAAAGAACACGTAGATGTATTTGCATGGAAAAAAAGTGATATGCCAGGCATATATCCAAAAATCATATACCACCACTTGAAGATTAGTCCATATGTGAAACCCTTCAAGCAGCACATCAGAAAGGTAGCGCCAATGTACCATGACGCAGTGGAAAAAGAGCTGCAAAGGCTAGTGGATGCAGGATTCATCAGAGAAGCGCACTACCTAACTTGGATCTCCAATATGGTCATAGTGCCAAAAACAACAACATGAGAGTCCGTATTTGCATTGATTTCAACAATATCAACAAATCATGTCCAAATGATAGTTATTCACTACACAACATTGACCAACTGGTAGACGCAACCTCAGGATATGGAGCTTTGTCATTCATGGATGGATGCTCGGGATATAATCAGATTGCGCTAGCGGAGGAAGATCAAGAACACACTACATTCTTTAGTCCGCGTGACCTCTACTGCTACACTATAATGCCTTTTGGACTAAAGAATGCGGGGGAAACATACCAAAGATTAGTCAATAACATCTTCAAACCTTGGATCGAACACTCCTTGGAAGTCTACGTAAATGTATGCTAGTCAAAACCAAAAACGCTAGCAATCATTTATCGGATCTTAAGGGAAATTTTTGATGTAATGCGCAAGTACCAAATGAAGGTCAATCCAGAAAAGTGCACGTTTGGAGTAACATTAGGTTACTTGGTAGCTGAGAGGGAATAAAAGTAGACCCGACAAAGATAAAAGTCATTACAGAAATGCCCTCACCAAAAAATATCAAGGGGGTACAACAGCTGAATGGAAGGTTAGATGCGCTAAGTAGATTCATCTCAAGATCATCAGATATATGCAAAGTATTTTTTGACACGCTATAAAAAGGAAGCAGATTTTCTTGAACTGAATAGTGCGAGCACGCATTTAAAAAGATAAAAGAATATTTGGAATCAATTCCAATCCTGCAAAAGCTAGAGCGTGAAGAAGTCATAACCCTTTATTTATCTACAACAAACAATGCTATAAGTGTTGTCCTAGTAAGGACAAACAACAAGGTAGAAGAACCATTCTATTACGTCATCAAAATGCTCAGCTCAGCTGAACGAAACTATACCAAAATGGAACAGTTGATATTAGTGCTTGTCTGGGCCACGTAAAAGCTAAAAACTTATTTCTTAGCCCATCCCGTAATAGTACTTTCAAAGGCTCCAATTGGGCAAGTCCTCGAGAGTACTGAAAGGGTAAGAAGGGTGGCTAAGTGGAATGCGCAAATCAAGCAATTCCAGATCATCTTTGAACCAAGAACAACTGAGAAGTCCTAAGTCCTAACATACTTCTTAGCATACTTTCCTCTAGCAGATGACGCCAGCGTAGCGGTCATACCAGGATTAGAAGAGGAAGAGAAAGAACCAGAAAATATTTTGGATAATGTGAATTTCGAAGATGGGATATATTAGTGGATGGATCCTCTAATAACGAAGGATCCGGGGTTGGAGTAGTTCTTACCACTCCCACAGAAGATCGTATAGTCCACGCATACATGCTGGAATTTGAACGACAAATAATGTCCTAGAGTACGAGGCGGTAATACAAACTTTGCGCTTATGCATAGAGCTTGGCTTAACCGATGTACAGATAAAAAGTGATTCGCAACTGGTTGTGCGCCAGACATATCAAAAGTACCAGGTCATAAATGAAACTCTAATGACATATCTTAAAATGGTACAACATTACTCTGCCCAAATACGTAATGTGAAGTTTAGACACCTCAACCAAAAAACAACCATGCATGCCGACACTTTAGCCTACCTTGCATCAATGCTAAAAGACAAAAATACACGAGCAATTCCCATAGGACGTATCTACGAGCCATCAACAAAGCAAATGGAAGTCTTGACGACCGAAAACATAGCAGAAGAAGTCGGGAACGAAGTCGGGAACGAAGCCGAGGAGGACTGGAGAATCCCAATCCATCAATACCTCAAGGATAGAACTTTACCTTCCGACATCAAACAAGCGAGAAGATTCAAGCTAGATTTGTCAATTACCATCTCAGAAAGGGAAACCTATACTGAATATATTTTTTAGGACCACTGCTATGCTGCTTGTCAAGAGCAGAGAGTCTGAAAATCTTAACTGAAACTCATTACGGAGATGCAGGAAATCATAGCGGGATGCACGCATTGGCAGATAAGGTAAAAATATAGGGCTATTATTGACCATTTATGAATCATGATACGTTGCACATGGCTAGAAGATGTGAGGAATGCCAAAGGTTCGCACAGAAAATTAAACACCAGCAACGACCTTAAACTCAGTCCTAAATTCATGGCCATTTGAAAAATAGGGAGTGGACATAGTCAGCCCATTAGTGGAAGAAACACAGAAGAAAAAATATTATTACAACAAAAATCACCTTTAACAACTGAGATACCACATCGTTTTAAAAAACGTTATCCAGAAGTGGGCTTTTCACAACACACTAGAAAAACATTGTTGAATCTAGGGCTGCACATCGGGTGGGTCGGGTCGGGTCGGGTTTGGCCTTACCCGCACCTGACCCGCCATAAGGTGGGTGAAAAAAATATCACTCGCACCCAACCCGCCTGGACGTAGGGTCGGGTCTGACCCGCCATTTCAACGGGCCATGTCGGGTGGGTGCGGGTCACCCGCCCATAAATGATGAAATATCAGACAACAAAATATCAGACAAATTTCACAATAATAAATATGCCACTACTACTACTACAATAATAAACAACAAAATATCATAAGTAGTACTTAAACCAAAGTACTACACTACTACTACAATTACAACATTTCATGGTATCAAATTGTTCTGTTGACACATTTAACAGCAGCCCAAGCTGCAGAAAAAAAGTGTCAATAGTTGAGATATGAGTATATTCTTGTTTCCAAATGTCATATGAATACTAGTAATTGACAAACAAAGATATCAAACTCAAGGGAAATTAAGTCTACAAAATCATGGAACACAATGTAAATATTCTCTACAGACCATGTATTTGTGGACATCTGTGTAAATGCATGAAACATCCATAAAGTCCACATATATCATACATCCAAAAATTGGATCATGGATATCACTTTCAAGCTAAATCATAATAACCCATCGCAGATGCATTCCACCAAAGCCATCCCATATCCAGAAAATATTTGGTCTACTAAATAAGACACCACATAAATTGCCACACACTTAACTAATGTGCTTGAAATACACGAACATGCAACAGAAACCTTCACAACAAATGGAAAGAAATAGAACTAGAAGTTCTAGCAGTAACTAGTCTTAGTTGTACATGAATCATAAAGAGATTGATTTGTTATATGTATCAAGTTTGATCATTTGGAAACTCATACACAAAGAGAGATGGATACGTAATAAAATTGGTATTATACTACTACTACGATGTACCTACTAGCAGTCAAATTTGGCAATAAAATTGGTACTACACTACTAGTACAGTGTACCTGCTAGCAGTCAAATTTGGCACCAGTAAGCTAGGTGTTCATCCTTGCGATTGTTACTCACAAGCCCCCCACACTGTAAACAAATAAAGCTGCTTCCATCAGAAAACGCATCCAACATAATTTGCTTTCTGTCACTTTTCGCAAGTATGGAAAAGAAAAATCACCTTTAATAGTCGATTTAATATAACTGTGCCCACAAACTGAGAAAGAAACCTTTATTGCAGAGAGATTTAGAAGAATTATCTTCACAAGCAGGAACAATGACAGTGAAGCTTTATTACCTGAGGATAATATACCCCTCTCCAATTGCATGGAGAAGTTCTGTAAAACCAATGCTTATGAATGAGAAATGAAGTTCTGTAAAACCAATTCATAATTACAGGAAAGAAGAGAACAAGAACAAATTTGGATTACTCTGTATACATATTGACAAGAAGAGATAATTATCATGACACAGTACAACTCTATTGCAATAAAACTAAATGACAGGAACAAAATGCATGTTGAATTTGAATTTTCCTTTCAAAACTTAACTATTGTTTAATACCTTAAATCATGCCACCAACTTAAGCAATGAAGTTAGCAATTTAATAAACAAGTAAAAATGACACAAGGATCAGTCCCAAACTCCCAATAGTTGTAAATCAGTGAAATAGTTCAATATGGAAAGATGCAGAATATAGATGTTTGAAATCGATTAACTTACTATGATGTTTGAAATCGATTACAACCCCTAAACAAAAACTTAAAGACTCAGTAGTCAGTACTAACAATAACTATAAACCCTAAACAAAAAAAAACCGATTTAAAAAAAAATTAATCAAATCAAAATCGTAAAACCCTATCTGATGATGCTTGAAATCGAGAATCGTTGAAGAAGAAGAAGAAGGTGGTACTAATACTGATGGTGGTTGCTGGTATAGTGGTGGTGGAGGTGATTGGCTGATGAAGAACATAAGAACTTCTTCTTTTTTCACAGACGAAATGAAACAGATGAATGAAATCATGAAACTGAAACAGACGAAATGATCAAGACAAAACCTAGAAATGGACGAATGAGATTGAAACTAGAAATAAAATCAACGGCCAAAATCTTATCAGATTTTCACACGGGTTGGTCGGGTGAGTCGGGTGAGGGAAGGTGTCACCCACACTCGACCCGCAAGAAGACGAGTAAATGAAATAGTCACCCGCACCCGACCCGTTTCTATGCGGGTCGGGTAAAAAAATGACGGGTGCGGGTCGGGTTGGCGGGTTGGGCCGGGTTTGTGCAACCCTAGTTGAATCCCAACAACAGTTATGGAGGGTATTTTTGGTGTGGTAGACAATAGTTGTCCAGCTCTATTACACTATAACAAAGATGTTCTATGTAACTTTAGAAGAGAGAGAAAATCAGTATTAAAACCTAAATCTATCTTCTTCTCCGCCTCTCCCTCACCCTCTCTTCTTCTCTGTAACAAAGATTCATCAAAAATTTTTATAAAACAATAAGTATTTCATAAAACAATAAATATTTCATGAAATTTCTTATCAACAAAACCCCCAAACCCTAAAATCAAAATCCCATTTATTTCCCATTAACCAAGTTCAAAATAATTTATAACACAGACATCAGAAAAACCAGAGTTAAAAATCGAAAAGGAAACCAGATATTTTCATGGCTAACCGAAGTGAGTTCTTAGTTGTAGAACTTTAATCTTGTTTCTCAATATTTTCCTGAGATTTTCTTGATTAGATATCAAAATCATACTTTTAGGGTTTGTTGAAATTGAGTAATTTTTTGTATTTAGTTTTGTTTCTAGGTTACCTGTTATAACATCTCCCGAGTGGTTCTTACTCTGGACAGTACGATTTCTTACTCTCTAATTGTACAGTTATGGTTAATTTATAGCTATTAGATTTTTGTGTAACTGAAATTATGTTTGTGTAGTGTTTAAACTAATATGAGTTAATTTTCCAGTGATAAACAAAAGGGTTCGTATAGAACTCAACTCTACTGATTTTGGTTAAGAGATCTGAGGTATGAGTTTTCAACTTTTCTTCTCCTTTTCATGGAAAATGCCTTAGCTTCAGCTGGGGTACCAAAGGAAGATGTAAGTTATGTGGATGCGCATGCTCCATCAACAGCAGTTGGAGACTTGAAAGAATACCAAGTTCCTTATTCATTGTCAGAATGCTGAGGTAATGTGAACTTGATTTCCTCTATTAAGTGTTGTCTCTTGGATAGGTTATGGTGTTGAAATACACTTAAATATTGTGTTCCTATTACTACGTTGCAGTGGGTAACATTAATCCAGAGCTAACAGGGCATGTTGAGACCAAGTTTTTGAAGCAAATCCAATCCATTACAATGTGGAGGGATAAGTAATATATTGGGTTATTCATTTTGATTTCCTCTTATGGAATTAGTGAGTACAATCTATGGGGATATCTTGAATTTCAGCTACAAGAAGAACAAGAAGAGGAGGAAGAACTGATGTATGTTGTGACTAAAGAATGGTTGGAGTTCTTTGCTAAATCAGAAGCAAAAAGAAAATTAGGTACTATCCTTACACTTCTTTTGTTGACATCAATTTCTTTTGTTGACATCAATTGAGCTTGTTTATATAATTTTAGCCTTGTGAATGGTCTAACTGAATGGTGTATTGTTGAATAGGTTGATATGCCAATGACTATTGGACAGGGAAGTGAGAAAATGGTAGTTGTAATGCAGGTAATCAATTATTCTGGTCATTATTCTTTTGCAAGATTAAATTCTTGTTCGTTATCCTCAATTGATGATTCGATTCAATCAAATTTCTAATATTCTTGCAGGGAATGGGAATTCCTGTTGGTAAACTTTCCTTGTACACTGCATTTGGAGGTCTTCGTCCTTCTGCAGTAAGTGTTTCTTAATTGAAAAACTGAATATCTGCCTCTCTGTCATTATCGAGCAATACAACAATTGAAATCAATAAGATGAACTTTGGTTATGGGCATCTTATAGAACTGGTTTTGTTTCTTACTGCTCATTAATAATTTCGTGTTATTGCTTTCCAGTACTTTCCTATAACTGTTGGTGTGGGTACAAATAACCAGAAGAAGCTGGACAATAAGTTCTCTGTTGAGCTCAAGCAAAATAGGGAAACTGGCCAGGTTAGATAATTTTCTTTGCCTGGCGAGTTTTTTTTGTAACTCGAGTTGCTGAATCTTTTGTTCATAATCTTTACCAATTTTTGTAAGACTGAATGATGGTATGATATTTCCGGTTTTAGGAATATGCGGACCTTCTACATGAGTTTGTGTGTGCATTTAAACAAAAATATGGGGAGAAAGTCTTTGTAAAGGTTAGTCATTAAAATTGTACTTGACTAATATCTGTAATCAACTGTGATGTTTCCGCAAAGCTTGATCATGTTGGTACACAGAGGTTTGATGGTTTGTCTTTGTTTGACCACATCCAGTTCGAAGACTTTACGAACCACAATGCATTTGATGGCACAAATCAGCAGACACTATTAGCCTACTGAGGCCTTATTGTTTGTGATCTTTGTATCATGGAGTATATTGATTTAATGTAAAGAAGTGAATTACATTTTGAGGCTAGCAATTTATATATAAATTTTTCATATTTGGTATATTGTGAAATATTGATTGTTTTTTTTTTAAATCTAAAAATATTTCAACAACGGTATATCAAAGTTGTTAAGGCAGCATCTTACAATGGAAAGTAATTGTTGTCATTAGGTCAGGTATGACAAAGTTTATCCGAAGTTGTTGTGGCATTATTTTATAATGGAAAATAGTTGTTGTCATTAGGTCAGGTATGACAATAATGTTGCTTGTAATAGTGAATAACTGGTGTGGAAGCGATGAAACTTCTAACATCCAGGAAAGACTATGTCTGGGAAAATGTTGTTATACCCGTTTGGCATCAGTTTCTCAGCGTTGTTGCTGGCTATTTTTGTTGTAGTATATCTCATTGTTACAACAGACTATTTCACCACATGGGTGGAAGCAGCTGTGTTATCCCATATTGGAGATAAAAAGGTATTCAAATTTTTTATTAATATTATATGTAGATTTGGCAGATAAGGATGTATTCAAATTTTTATTTGAAAATATTATATGTAGATTTGGTATACTTGCGGTCATAGTCTCAGACAATGGAAAGCAACTTCAAGGGAAGAACATTGATCTATTGTTTAATGTTTTCAATATCCAAAAAACAAGTCTAACGTCTATTTACCCTCAAAGCAATGGACAAGCTGAAGCGACTAATAAGACAATCACACTCAACTTGAAAAAGACTTTGGATGAGTACAAGGGTAGATGACGTGAACAACTACATAATGTGTTATGGGCATACCGTACAACAAAAAGAGAAGCTATGGGAGAATCACCTTTTCTATTAACATATGGAACAGAGGCGGTCATCTCAACGGAAATTATCATCCCAACCATAAAGACGGAAGCTTGGGAAGAAAACTTAACCTCAGACTTGATTCTAGCCAAACTCGATGATCTCGAGGAACGCAGGGAAGTTGCACTACAAAAGATGGTTAATTATCAACGCAGATTGGAAAAAGAGTACATCAAAAGGGTCCACGAGCTTAACTTCGTATTAGGAGAATATGTGCTACGCACAATCCCAAAATATCAAAAGGTGAAAGCATGGGGAAAATTGGGCTCAACTTGGGATGGTCCTTATACTATTCAGAGCATCGCAGATCTTATTACTTTAAAAATATGAAAAGAGAAATCTTACAACATCCTTGGAATGCTCAATTTCTCAAGAGATATCATCTTTAATAAAAGAAAAACAATGTAATCCCTAAGAGAAGAAAGGTCTGATGAGCATTTGTTTCTATCCCTAGAAGAATTATATTCAATGGAAAATCACTTTTGCAGAAGTTAAAAGACACAAAATTGTGTACATATAAAATAAACGTGAGACATGCATGCAAGCAGGTGCTGCTCTGAGTACTACAACAATAAAATAATAATCTTACGTAGGACAAGACGGATTCATGCGAAAACGCAAAGTTAAGCACTCATATCGAAGTAAACAACTTAATTGCTGCCCATTAGGAGGCATATGCTTTCGTAAGTAGTGCTTCCATGTTTGGGATCGACAACTCATTACCTGAACCCCTCTGATCAAGGGAAAAAACTGTGTTGAGTACATGTCGTTTGTTCTTTGAAAGAATAAGAAAAGGCCATGAGACAACGGTCGAGTCCATCCAGACTCATGCATCTTAAACATAAGTAAAATTGCATTCCATCCGTATGGGGATTACAAAAAAAAAGGGAATAAGATAAAATTATTGACAAATAAGACAAAATAAGACCAAAATCTTACAACCACGCAAGAAATAAAAAAAATGATCCCAAGAAAATATCAACTGTTCAAAAAACAAGAATATAACTTAACAAAGTTACGCACAATATGTTCTCTATATATGCTCGTCTGCTTGAGCAACAAAAACCAGAAAATCCAAGCTACTCTTCTGCGGTAACAACAGGAAGCTTGAGGTTGGGGACTCGACTCTAAGCATCACGGAAAACAACATTGATCTGTTTCAATGCGGAAGCTTGATAAAATTTCTTTAATTCCACCTCACGAGCGGCTAAGGTCTCAGCTGTGGACTTGCGTAGCTCATCAAGTTCCTTGCTCAACATCTGGTTCCGAGTTCAAATCCCTTGGCACGGGTATTATGAGACTCCGCCAGGCGTAAGTTACGAACAGAGAGATTACTTTCCTTATGATCATCTGCCTTAAGCCCAAGGGCTTCAGTCTCCAAATTATTGATCCTTCCGTTCAAACCCTGGATACGATCCTCAAGCTCTACGCAAATAAACTCTAAACCATAAGTAAAAAGCATACCATAAAAGAGAGGTATGGTAAGCATAAATAACTACCTCCTGCATAAGAAAGAGATTTCTCTAAGGCATGTGACAATTCCTTTCTCTTAGCGTCAACACGGTTAAAATCCTCATATAAAAGACCATATTGAAACTCAAGCTCACTTTTTTCTAAACGAAGAGAAGAACTTTCAGAAGATAAGCAGTGGAAATCTTCTTCGAGAGTCTCCATCTTACGAGTAAGAGTAGCATAAGAAGACTTCCTAGAAGCAATTTCACTTATAGCTTCATCCAAGCCCTTGCGGGTATGAGAAAGCTCATTCCTAAGATTGATGATATCCAGTTGAAGCTGCGCCTTTTCTTCAGTAACCTTACTAAGTGTAACCTTCGATTTATCCAACTCCAAACAAAACGTAGACTACAAAGGGGTGCAGGCTATACGCTTTTTGTAATCAGTGATAACGCTCTTCTGATTGGTAATAATGTCATCTTTTCAATTCATAAGGGAAATGTGATCTTGGCGTAAGTGCATCCACTTGTTATGAAAATCATTCCTTTCATCCCTAAGATCACGTATTTGTAACGCTAATAAATCCTCCTTAGATACGACTTGGATTAATTCAAGGGACGGGGTCTCACTATCCTTTTGAGTCTGCCAGAGATCTTGTTTAAGGAAAAAATTATCTCTACGAAGATTTAATATCTCTTCACAATCAACAGTTCCTAGGATTAAACAAGGATCAGAACAAACGAAAAGATGGTTGAGATACTATGAAAAAATAGGTAAAAGCTTCAACAGACCTGAAGCCTTAGAGAGTTCATCTACGTAATCTACATCGGCAGTCTTAGTGCAGCAACCGTAGCTAGCCGCGTTGCTCTGCTTGGTCACGCTCCCGTAGAGCAGCGTTAAGCTGATGCAAAGTATCTTCAATATCACCAGCTACACTTTGATCTTCAAGATTCTTCTTTAGCCCATCTAATTGGATATTCACTAAGTCACGATCAATCAAGGCTTGTTCAAGAAGAGCATAACACTTGGAAGCTTTCGCACGATATAGCTATACTCTTGCTGTTGCGCCATCTGAAAAGGTAATCAGATTCAAATGTTAAAATCAAGAAGAAATAAGTAATAAGGTAAAGATAATAACACATACCAAATAATGTATAAACTGAGGAAGGAAGTTGGCATGACCATCAACAAAGGAATCCATGACTTTCACTTCTGCGTAAGGAACTTGATCATAAAAGTTAGCAGCAACATAGTGAGATTGATTGAAATACAACTCCTGAGTCTTTACAAAATTCGTACGCCCCTGATAGTAAGCAGCGTCAGCAACGGAATTCTCCCCTTGCAATGGAGAACCAGGGAAAGGTAGATTGGCTTCATTCAGAACCCTCTCTAAAATAGAATCATCAAAAACATGGACATCAAAGTCCAGATGACTAGCAGGAGCTTTGCCTTTATCAGCGATAATGGATACAACATTCTCATCCACGAGAGGAACAACCTCAACGTGACTACCATCATTTACGCAAGGTTATGCGGCTGCAGAGATACTCACCGTATCAGTCATGATAGCGGAAACTTGAGGAGGAATAAAGGATTTTAAAGACCCAACTTTAGTGTCCGCCATCACCTTAGCAAAAATAGTCATGATAACTGAGCATGGCACAACCTTGGACACAGGGGCATTGAGCCAAGTTTCATCTCATGCGCTATTCACAGGGGAAAGGTTATTCCAATTGACTAACAGCTTAGGAGGAGAAAGAGGAGGAAGCTGAGTCCCATTTGAATCAGTTGAACTTGGCTCCCCAACAACATCATACATCTTATAAAAAAAAAAAACCCAAAGCTCATCTTGAACTTAAGGCCTGAATAATTGCCAGACCCAACAGATGTGCCACCTTGATCATTCTGGTTATCCTTAACTTCTTGAGGTAAATTTAAAGTGGCATGGGAGGAAGCAATCAAATCCTCATCTTAAGGAAGTGATTCTGCAACTTGTGAAGGGTTAACAAACCTCTCAATAATTCATCTTGCTCCAATAACAATACTAACATTTACCCCAGCATAGTTGCAACCTGCTCAGCAGTTTCCACAACATCACCTGTAGTTCTCTCAACATAACTCTCCGGAAGGATAATTTCTTGGTCAAACAGACAATCACTGACATTTCCATCACCATTACCAGACAAATTAGCAGATTCTTTACCATCAACATGAATAACTTTATTATCTTGATTGCTTTCAGCAATCTCAAGGACTAAACCCTGAGAGCTAAAACCGGTGTCATCCACCTTTTTCTTAATTCTCATAGTGGAGGAGTTAGCAGGTTTGGAAGACCCCTTGCGCCTTTTTGGATTCTACATCAACAAGCGCTTGTGCCAATAAGTGTTGGGGGCAACCATCCATAAGCCACGATAAAATCTTAAATAAAAAATAACAAACACTTGCCCATCAAACACAGACTCAGAACCTCATGTGCGTATAGAAGACTGTGGTATAGCAGCGCGGCTATCAGAAGATTCTGCGAGACACTCACTATGCGCAAATAAAAAAGATAACCAACAAAACAACACGTATAACCAAAGTTCTTTAAGAAAGATGTACTTACATCGAAATAACCAAAGTTATTGAAGCGCCATGGCACATACCCATCATACTTCGTAGGAAGAGAAGTGCGAGGCACATTGGCAGCAAACCAGCCTCTAAACCAAGGTCCTTGTATCTTCAAGATAGTTCGATACCAACGAAATTCATGATCAATATGTAGCCTATCTTCATCATGGATATGCACATAAGTTTTAGTAGCGCGATCATAGACTTCTTATATCTTACTCTTATCAATATCGGTCAAGAGGCGGACCCCACCTTTGTTCTTCTACGTTGTGCCCATAGGAAAATGATGGGTACTACAGCTCCAAGGTATGGTATTAGTCTTCTGAACGAAATCAACATAGGTAACATTGAAATTCTCAGGAGTATACTCCTTAGAATCAAATTGAGGAACATGATGAAGAACATTGGTTCTACCAGTTCTGCGACGCCATCACTCATTTAATATATGCCACCAGTTACCCGTATATTGAGCAACGTGGCGCACTTGAGTCTTTTTATCCTTGCACACTTGGTTCGGTTTGCAAGAACATCCAAAAAGAAATGATTTTTTTCACTATAAAGTGGAAGAATCAACCCAGCTTCTAGCTGACCAACAATAATAATAAGATTCATATTATCGAAAGGACATTTCCTCCGTCAGAGTATTACCCTTGAACAACTCCACCTCAAATCCCTCCAAATGAACAGAGGTCTTGATCTCTGCGATAGTCTAGTCATGATAGCTATAGTCAAGACCCATCTGAACTCTATTCACAGGAAGCAAAGGTGGAGGAGGTAGTTTTGCAATAGGAGGAGGCATGGAATCATCCAAAATCATGACATCTGGCTCTCGTGGGCTACGATGCGGGGAAGGCGTAACGCTAGTATCAATCTCAGGAGAAGGAGATTGTTCTGGATGTGGCCTGCGCCTATGTCTATCAATAGCATAACGACTGGATTTACTCTTGGATCGAGAGGAACACATGTTATCATCTTTGCGATGAGAACGTCGTGGGGATCTCATAATGACTGCATATGAGCATGGAAAGTCATTAATAAAATAAATAAAGAATTAACAACACACCACGTGTAAAACATGCAGATGGTCAAAGGAAAGTCAAACTAACTTTAATAGACAAGATACGCAAGCAGAGAAAAACAATTTCTCACTTCAAAATCAGAAACCAGAGAAGGGATAAAGTTGAGAAGATCAAAAGAATTTCAGTCCATATCAATCATGGTAAACTCAGAAGCATAAGGAATTTTTCAAGCCCTAAAAGTATGAGGGCGAAATCTCAAACAAATAACGACCAAAAAAGCACGAGATTTAAAAATCAAAGCATAGCATCATCAAACAGCAAATCATGATCATAGCAGGAAAAATCGATCAGGATAGAAAATAATAATAAAAGTTTAAACTTTCTACTTCAATAAGCAAATTAAAAGAAGTTGAAGGGAGAACTTACTTGGAAACAAGTAGAAAAGGAAGCTTTAATCACCAACAGGATCAGGTGATAAACACTGAAGATGAACAACTTCGGCAAAAGGGAGCAAAAAGACTGGAAAAGAAGAAGATAAGAGAAAAAAACGAAATAAATGTTTTTTTTTTCAAGGTCTTCCTTTTATAGAAGGGAAATATCCAAAGCTTAGTCAGTCCTAGATCCTAGGAAAATTGATCGGACGGTTAAGAAGTTGGAGCAAATTATGGGAAACATGCTAAATGGTGGCAGGCGTGGATAATTTTTTCTTCCCATCCTACCCCTGGTAGAATATGAAAGAAGAGGGGAAAACTATGAATACAAACATTCTGATGGACATATGGCGCCATTTAGAGCCGGGGTCCACTTTAAGATTAAGTTGCATGCGAGAAGCATGAAATCAAGGAGAAATAATGAATCATTGCTTGATCCACTTTATCTCATCTCGAAGAAGAGACGTGGAAGATCCGCAAGATTATATCCTGATGTCACCTATACGTAGCATCTTTTCAGAGATGTCAGGCGCATGGATGGATTCCACTCAGCATTAAATGATAAGTCGGTAGCGCAGAGACAGATGGAGACTTCTCAGCAGATCAGGATCCTTAGTGGAGTCGTAACGGACTCAAGAAAGGGACGTATCAGCCAGCTACGCAAGTAAAGATCGTTGGCTGGAAGAAAATCTATAAATACAAGACTTGATCTCAAGAGAGGGGATCGAACATTTGGTTAGAGCCTAGAGAGAGAAGAAAGTCATAAGTCTTATCGAGTTATTTCCTTGTAACCATAGCTTTCCCATTCTCGCACTCACTTGTAAGCTAAACCAAGATACTTATTAAATAACTACACTCATTATCCCGTCGACGTAGGCATAGCCGAACCACGTAAATTTTCTTGTGTTTAGTGTTAATTTAATATCTTGATTTACTTGCATCATTCTTACTTAAAACATTGCGGTTTGCTTGCTCATTGACATTATCTGAGTAACATATCCATTTTTGCATACTTCAATACTTTATTTTTATTTACAACTATTGCACGACAAATACTAGAAAAGTTATCATATTAGTCCTCTATGTAAACTATAGGAAAAATGGTAGTTACAGTTTCAAACTCATTATTATTGTTAATTAAACAACATATAAAAACAAATAATCTTACTTACATTTCTCATGCTACATGTATCGTTAAGATATTGCACCAGCTCAATTGAGTTGGTGATTTCTTGGCAATTGTGTCCGTTGATCAGGGATGGACCTATGAAGGGGCTAACTGAGGTTTTATCCCGTCCCTTAATTTAACCCAATTTATTTATTAAAAATCCTAATTTTAGGTATACTCAAAATTTACTGGGCATGTTGAATAATGTCAAAATAGGGTAACTTGATAGTAAAATCAAAAACCCATTATCTTTATAATTTTCTTAATAGTAAAATTTTCTTAACCGCCCTTATCCTTTATATTTTTTAATTATTATTATTTTATTAATTTTTTTTTTTTTCTTTTAATTTTTTAGACTTTTTTATTTATTTTCTTGTTACTTTTTAAAAAGAATTGTTTTATTGTTTTTCTTCATAGGAAATGTACAATAGAAAGAAAAAAAATTATTAAAATTTTCAAATAAAATAATTAAAATTTTAAGTTAATAATTAAAAAAATAATAAATAAATAAATAAGTAAATAAATAAACTAATAGGTAACTAAGTAAATTTAAATATCTTAGGACACCCTTTATAAACCCATCTTAGATAGGATTATAATCTTGTATGCCCGATAAAATTCATGTATGCCAAAATACAAGTTCCTTTATTAATATAGGAGATTTGTAGGAAATTAGATGTTAGCCCAATTTTATTTCTTATTAGCCCATATAATACGTAATAGTAACATTTTATTTTCATCCCATTTGATTTCGATTCATCAATCATATTGAGTTTGATTTTAGCCCATTTATAGAATATATCAAGTAAAAACCTTATTTTTCCAGCATCTTTACTAACAATCTTACAAGGGGGTAGTCAAACGGGAATTGGAAGGACTTTGAGAGAGTTCTTAAATCTCATGTTAGTCAATAGAGATTTTAGGAGAGTCCCATAACGATCGAGATTTTTTTTAAATCTTTTGAAGTATTTAAAACTCCATAATATTGGATATAGATTTCTTAAAAGTCACTAGAACACCTTTGTTATTGGATTTTGACTTAAAAGTTATTGATTTGTTGTTTTTAGAGATTTCAAAAGACTGTTTTTTGAAGAAAATAAGCTTACCAAAAGTTGCTTCAAAATATGTGATATTTTAGAAGACTTTAAAACCTGGATTTTATTGTTATTTGATTGGTGTCTATAGTAATATTAAAGTTCTTCTGTGACAAGAGAATCATGGGATTTTTGGGACATGGCCGGAGAAAATATCATTATTTTACCTCATCATAGGCGAACATTGTCAAATAAAGAACAAATGTACAAATTAGAGTACTACATATATTATATACATGTACAATATCATTTGTATTGAAATGACTAAGATGAAAATAAAAAATAAAAAAAGATGATCCAAAAGAATAATAAATTTGTAGATTATTTACAAAGTTGGTAAATGTTTTGAATATGATAATGTATTATAAAAAAAAATTCTAGAAATCACAAAGACTCTCTAAAAGTTCCCAATATTTATCTCTACAAATCACAAAGACTCACTAAAACACCCATATAGAATCGCTTGGATCTCTAGATTTCCATACAATCTCCGAGAGTCACTCAAATAAAAATTCTCCCGAAGTCTTTAAAATTCTCACTTGACTACCTCCCTGTTACTTTTATAATGTTTAATTTCCTATTATTTCAATATATAATGTTATTTTTGTTTTTAAATGTTTTATTTATTATAATCTAATTTGATATAACAGTAGATTGATTTGAATATATAAAATTATAAATCATATATTACATGTATATTATGCAGTCGAGCTATATAGTCTCATAGACAGGCCACACAAAAAAATACATCCTTCGCTACTTTATTTGATTAGGTTCCTTGAGAAGCCTAATTAGGACCAACATATACAAATATAAACGGAATACACTTAGTTTAAGTTTTTAGCTTCTCAAATGGAATACCAAAAACATGCAATTATAGATCTTCAAGTCTTCAAATTAATGATTATTCTTTGAACTTTGTAAGTAGAATATCATAAATGTCTCCGTTTATCGATACGAATCTGAAAGGAAAACCGTTGAGTTTATTTTGTCTTAAAGAAGATTCAGTGATTTAGAAAGGATGACTCTCTTGGGTTGTCACCACGTGGAGGCATTTTAGAAAGAGTTAAGACCGCTGGGTTTATATCTTTGTTTCACCCGCTATTTTTTTAAGGTTTTAAAAGGTTTAAATCTATTTGTTATTAAATTCCCAATATATTTTCTAAGTATTTATTTTACACTTCTTATAACATTAAATCACTTTTACTTAAAAATTGGATAGAAATTGTTTTATACGTAATTTCTTTTGGTATTACGAGAGAGACGAATTCCTTAAAGGGTGTTTACATAGTCTTAGAAAGTAACTTTCGACTTAACTAGTCAGAAGTTTGGTTGTGAACCAAATTTTCGAATGATTTCTTAAGCAAAAGAGTATACTTTTTGTGAAGTATTTTTTTTTTATTGCTGACTTCTGAAAACGACTTCTGCTTCTTGAACTAGTATATATGCTTTTATATAAGTTGTTTATTTCCATATGACAATGACACGTCGCACGTTTATTGTAGCCTTTGAACTAGTATAGATGTATAATAGTTTTAGTACTGGGACTAAATTATATATGCATTATAATATATATATTAAAACTACTACAGTATTTAAACATACTAAAAAAAGTAAAAAAATAATTATTCTAAAATCTTAGTTGAACTAAATATTTTAATTTTTCATCCCATGTATATTTTTTATATATGATAATGTTTGTTTTCATGATTTTTATATTATTGTTTTAGTTTAAACCATACTCACTGAAGACCCTAAAATTTTTAACAGTACAATTAGCTTATTCACTTTCAACCAAATTTGGTTGTGTAATCATGGTGGCATTCCATTGTTAAGGAAGATCAGGTTTTTCATAAATAATCACTTGGAAAAATGGAGTTTTCACATTTCGTGGTAGTGGAAGTTGCAGTTTCCATTTTTGACAGTTGTGAAAATAACCGTTATCGCCTGATCAATAGCTTATTTTACTTGTATTCTACTATTATATGACTAAAGATAGATAAAAAAAAGTTGGATGCATTTGAATCCTGGCTAAATTGAGGCCTATCTGTTTTATTTGAGGCTTACCCAATAAGTTAAAACATGGTCATTATGAAGTAAAATCAAAAACCCATTATCCTAAATTTTTTTAATGACTAATTTGCCTATGATTAATAGTGTCAATTAATTCAATTGGTAGTTAAATTAGTTGGTGTCTGAAATTGGATTATACTTAGTATTAGATGGTAAGAATTAGAGTAGAGTACTTTTTGAAAGTTTAAAGAGAAGCACAACTTGAGGAAAACTAAGGTTTTGTGATTTTGGTAGCAAAAATGAAATTTTATAATGTCGACGTTGTTTTAGGGTGAAAAAAATGTACGATAAAATCGTACTTTCAAGTAGGTTCGAGAGATCAAAATCGAACATGACGAGCCTAAACCAAGAAATTACCGTTCATGTCCTGCTTCAATCACAAAGGTGGAGAAGATTGGTTAGGTATTAGGGGATGAAAGCAAAGAAGGTTGATAAATAGCAATGTGATAGGTAGTGTGTGAAGAAGAAAGGATTTTCTGAGAGGAATCACTAATTCTGTATGTTTTGTTTTTCCAGACTTGTTGTCTTGTCTGTCTTGTTTCGAGTAGATGAGAATCATCTATTTATAATTCAAAAAAGACACACTAATTTCTAATAAGTGTAGAAGTTAGGGAGAGGTGAAGAAGTGATGATTGTTGAGATTGTAATGGGGTCGTGTCCGGAAAGTAGGGAAGACATGTCTGACCACTACTCTTCATCCTCTCAACTGCTCTGTAACCTTCCCACTTCTTGTTACCTTCTTGTTCGTGGATGTGTTGCCACAACGCACGATTGCCTAGACCGACAGACCAATACCCCAATAAGAATTCCCCCATGTGTGTTGTATTTGATATCTCGTGGAAATAGTAGAGTCATAAGTCGTTATTGGACTGATTAGTGTCGAGTCTGGGAATTTTAGTGTCCATGTACTTACTTAGGAGTAACATGGCACATTCAATGGCTAAGTATTAGCTCAGAAGTGACTTAGCATAAGTTTGAGAGGCACTTGAGGAAATTTTTTGTAGATGGATTCTTAAGCAAGGAGACCTACTAGAATTCATATAAAATTTGATATTGGACCAATATTGAGAAGAAATGCGTGTTTCTGAAAGACGCAGCTGGCAAAGCTATTGCTAGCTACTTAACGCAAATAGTAATGTGCCAACTTTCTGAATACAAAAGGTTAAGGTGCTAACCTCTCAGGATTAAGGACAACATGCATAGCTTCTAGAAA
>JAJJMC010028279.1:604782-631345 GCA_023531435.1 Papaver californicum
TGATTGAATAAGTTCAAATTTTTGATTTTGAAACCCAAATTTGACCTTAAAACTCAAAGCTACAAAGGTTGGCTACGGTTGGGTTTTGGCTGAAAACCCAACCGTAAATAAATGACCTCACACATAATTTTCCAAGGATATTACAGTTGATTTTTCATCCAAAACCCAACCGTAAATTCTACTGGATAACTTTAAATTAGATTCTCTAATTTGTTTGTTTTTTGTTTTTTCTTTGTTTGAATGACCCAATTTACCTTCAATCTAATTAAAATGATTGAATAAGTTTAAATTTTTTATTTTGAAACCCAAATTTGACTTTAAAACTCAAAGCTACAAAGGTTGGTTACGGTTGGGTTGTGGCTGAAAACCCAACCGTAAACATGTGATCTTAACACATAATTTTCCAAGTATATTACGGTTGGATTTTCAGCCAAAACCCAACCGGAAATTCCATTTGAGGAAAGTTTTGGGTCGTTTTTGATTTTTTTTTTTGGGTTTTCAAATAGAGCCGTTCAAACCTTGTACGACCCATTTTTCAAAATATAGCCGTTACACTTCTGGTTTATAAGTGAAATAGTTGAGTACATATCCAACCCATCCATTTTTTTTAAAAGTTAAACCTTTATGTTACAACAATCATCTCTAACAAAACTAGTACTCTAACATAGTGGAATATGGGTCAACCTGGGATTAAAAATCCAGATTTTTCTTTGGATGAAGATTTATGTATTTGCCGCAACTATGTATTATGTTTTCCAAAAAGAGGAGAAGAAAGAAGGCAAAGTGGTATAACGAGTCCGAGTTATTGGCAAACAATCCATGAAAACTTTTGCTCTGAAACCGGCAACCCTTATAATCGTGATCACGTCAAGTTGATTTGTCGATATAACACTATACACCGATACGTAGAAGAATTTATGGCATTAGTTCGTATTATTGGTCAACTACGACTTAGGGGTGAAACCGAAGATGAGGTATTACAGAGATCTCTTGAGGAATGGAGGAGATGGAAAATATGGCCCTTTTTATACCTACCTCATTATCACATCCTAAAGGACTTTTTGCTCACTCGCAAACCTATTTATTAGTTCTTTTGTAATGCCATTTGGGTTTGTTAGTGGTAATTTCAATTGTATCCCAGTTTACTTTAATGATTTCATGGGTTGTAATGTGGTCAAAAATTTGATGTTTACATAAATTTTTTGTTTTGAACCCAATTTTGAGTGAACTGAAATTCCAAAACAGGTTAACAAAAATATTACGGTTGGGTTTTGAATGCAAACCCAACCGTAAACCTTCCAGATTAAAATTCACCCAGGTTTACGGTTGGGTTTGGACTGAAAACCCAACCGTAAACGTGACAGTTGTACGGTTGGTTTTGGAGTCATAACCCAACCGTAAAACTGGGGAGAAAAACCCTGGAAGGTTTACGGTTGGGTTTGCACTCAGTACCCAACCGTAATATTTTTATTAATTGCGTAGTGACAGGTTTACGGTTGGGTTTTCACTGAAGGATGTGTTAACAAAGTCTCTGGTGGTAGGTGGTTGTGACGACCGCATACAACCGTAGACAAGAACCACTTATTCTCGTTGTTCTTACGAATTGAAGCTTGAAAGGACATCCCGTCTTCTTAGTGTAAGTTTTTCGCTTGATCTTCGTCTTTGGTACATACTCAGTACCCTTCTTTGCATGTCTTGTGTATTGTCCACTACACTCACAAACCATTTGAAAGTGATTGTGTTTTTGTTGGTTGTTACAAACAATCACACACATGATGAGTTTCCCATGTTCTGTAGCCCACTTCTTTGCATCATCTTTTTTATCCCATGTCTACATGGTCCAAGAACAGAAAGTTAGGAGAAAAAAAATGGCATTATGACAATTGTCGAAAGGGATTAACAACTTATCTATAACCTACCAGGTCGTTCAAATAGTGATCCGTAGTATCTATAGTTTCAATATCATTTGGAGGAGGCTGATCATACATTGGTTGAGGTACAGCCACGAGCTGAACAAAAGAGATCAAGGCCAAGCGTCAGACAAAACACTAAAACCAATAAGTTTATGGTTGGGTTACAAGCATCAGACCCAACAATTATGCACCTCATTTCCTTAAATATCAGCAAAAAATGAAAAAGAGTTTAAGTTAGAATGATACCTGACTATTCTCAGCAGTTGAATCTTCACTTTGACGACTACTTTCTCCATTTGGTTTAGTTTCAACATCACAACTTACACTTAAAACCTCTCTACCATCCAAATAATCATACATAATTAGGTCTCCCTCAATGGGTATGTAGAATTTAGTTTGGCAATCATACAAGGATTCACCCTCCACAAATTTGCCACTAGAATCACTCATTTTGGATTTTTCAAAATTTTGGGTTAAAACTCTCTTATCTCTCTTCCACTTTTCCCACCAACATAAAACAATTACAAGACTGATTTAAGCATAAAAAATGAAGAATATAGGAAATGAAGATGATCATTTACGGTTGGGTTTCAAGAAATCACCCAACCGTAACTACATTTCCACTAAAAAAACTTATGTTTTACGGTTGGGTCCGATAATTAAACCCAACCGTAATATAATTTGCAATAAAATAAGATATTTGTTACGGTTAGGTTGCATTACAAAGCCCAACCGTAAATGATCACCCCACTTAAACTAACATTAAAATTTACGGTTGCTTTCTAAGCCAAAACCGAACCGTAATATAACTTTACAAAAACCACAAATTTGTTACGGTTGGGTTTCATTACAAAACCCAACCGTAAATTATCCCTGAATAGTGACAAAAAAAATACAATTCCAACGGTTTTTTTTTGAAAATCTAGCCGTTGGAAATTTTTTCACTATAAAAGGAAACCTTTCCTTTTCACTTTCTCATTATTCTCTATCCCTTTCATTCTCATTATAATTCTAGACTTTCCAACTCATTCTCACCATACCCTTTCAACCATTAAAAATGGTTCGATACACGAATGATGAAGATGTTGCAATTGTTCGAGGGTGGGTTACGATGATAGACCACGCTTACGAGAGAGCCTTCTATAACAACAATAGAAACGTTGTTATAGCTGAAAATTGGATGGACTGTCAGGAGGACGATTCTTGGTGGGAGCGTGTGTTTGAAATGTTTGTGGCATTACACGGGAATAGATATCGGAGGACGTGCATTACCATCAAGGGACGCTTTGAGGCGTTGTATGAAGAAATGGAAAACCTAAAACTGGAAATGAAAATGAGAGTTGAAGCATTTCCCGACGAAACCAATGTGGAAAGAGTAAGTGTGTCAATTAATAAATCGTTCTTTAAAAAAATATTTAAAATAATGAAACTTATAATTGATTTATTTTTTTCAGCATGCCATGGCTAGGGCGTAGTATAAAATCAAATATGGGAAGGAGTTCAAGCATACAAATTGCTATCGTATCTTGGAACAAAGTTTCTATCTTGAGTTTCGCCTTTATGATTAAGTGTTTAAGTGTTTAAGTGTAATCATCTAATGATCTACTGTATTTCGTTTCCTTTAGTTCTTCCTTTAATGTTAAAAAATAAGGTTTTTAACAACTCTGGTATTTGATAAGAAAATGAACTAAACCCAAGCATAACTAATTTTGTCTTAAAAACTGCTTTTACGGTTGGCTTCCATGACTCAACCCAACCGTAACTACAATTCATACTACAAACATTCATATTTACAGTTGGGTTCGATTACTAAACCCAACCGTAACAAAAATTGTACAAACAACGCAACTAGATTACGGTTGGGTTTTAAGGCAAAACCCAACCGTAACAATATGGTAAAATATACACTAATACTAACACTAGAAGTTACGGTTGGGTTAGGTGAGCCTTTCCAACCGTAACTACATTTCACTCTAAAAATCATTTTACGGTTGGGTTAGATTACTAAACCCAACCGTAAATAAATTGTAGAAACACCACAACTTGATTACGGTTGGGTTTCACCTCAAAACCCAACCGTAAATTCTGCGGGATTCTCAAAATGTCTGAATTTCCGTCTCCTTAAAGTACACAATTCCAACGGATTTTTTCTTTCAAAAATCTATCCGTTAGTTCCTTTTTCCCTATAAAAGGAAACCTTTACTTGTCACTTTCTCATTATTCTCTATCCCTTTCATTCTCATTATAATTCTAGACTTTCTCATTATTCTCACCATACCCTTTCAACCATCAAAAATGGTAAACACATACACGAATGATGAAGATGTTGCAATTGTTCGAGCGTGGCATACGATGCTAGAGCATGCTTACGATAAAGCCTTCTATAACAACAATAACAACGTTGTTTCACAACAAAATTGGTATGAGGGCCAAGATACCGAAGAATGGTGGAAGCGGGAGAGGGGAATGTAAATCATAGGCCGTGGAGAGCCATCAAGAGACGGTTAGAGACGTTGTATCGACAAAATGAACAACTTAAAACTGGAAAAGCAAATGAGATTCGAAGCAAATCCCTACGAGAACGGTGTGGAAAGAGTAAGTTTTGTCGGTTAATAAATCGTTAATTAAAAAGAGATTTCAAAAACTCAAACTAATATTGATTTGTTTTTTTCAGCATGTGTTGTCTATGGAGCAGTATAGAATCAAATATGGGGAGGAGTTCAAGCATACAGATTGCTACCGTATTATGGAAACAAGTCGTGTGTTTGATTATCGCCATTATCTTTAAGTGTTTAAGTGTAATCATCCAATGGTCTATTGTATTTCGTTTCCTTTGTTTTTTTCCTTTAATGTACTACTTTAAATCTATTACAATAGAAGGAATAAGTTACAAAGTTGTGTTTTAAACCCAATTTGGAGTATATTGAAAATCAAAAAACAGTTAACAGGACCATTTACAGTTGGGTCCGATTACTATACCCAACCGTAATACATTTTGTACAAACACCACAACTTGTCTACGGTTGGGTTTTAAGGCAAAACCCAACCGTAATTCTGTGTTGAAATTGAAACAAAAATTAACAGAATATGTTACGGTTGGGTTATAAGCCAAACCCAACCGTAAGTTCTACTGGCTACGGTTGGGTTTTAAGGCAAAACCCAACCGTAATTATGTGTTGAAATTGGAACAAATATTAACAGAATTGTTACGGTTGGGTTATAAGCCAAAACCCAACCGTAAATTCTACTGGATAACATAAATTTGGATTATCTAATTTGTGTGTTTTTCGTTTTTTCTTTGTTTCAAACACCCAATTTACCTTCAATCTAGTAAAAATGATTGAATTATTTCAAAATTTTGATTTTTAAAACTCAAATTTAACAAAAAAAATCAATTCTCAAAAAGATGAGTTACGGTTGGTTTTTCCTTTAAAACCCAACCCTAACTATGGGGAAAATGGTATTCATCATTTTCTTCTACTTAAGGTTGGGTATGGTTTAAAACTCAACCGTAACTTTGCACAAAACATGGTGTTCATCATTGTTCATTGATTTACGGTTGGGTTTTCAACAAAACCCAACCGTAAATCTGGCCCAAAATGGTGTTCTTCGGTTTTCTTATGGTTACGGTTGGGTTCTACATGAAACCCAACCGTAAATTTCTCTGAACAACAAAATTTGAATCTTTCAAATCGTGATTTCATCAAGTTTTTCTTCCCACCAAACACAAATTCAAAAAAAAAAAAAATTCAAATCATTTGATTAGGTAAAAGATTATGTTTAATTAATCATGATTAGTTTAAAATAATCTTAACTAATTAATATAATTAAGATTACTAATGAGGGGTGGTTTGGGTATTGTGAAAATATTATGGATAAGGGGTTTTTGAATTTTACTTCATAATGTCCATATTTTGTCTTATTAGAGGAGCCCCTCAATCAAATTTGGAACCCCTATATAGTCTTCTAATTAAAACACCCCTGTTATAAATCTTAGTTCAGGAGAAATATAAAGGTCTTTTGTGATATTTTCTAGGCACCTAAAGTCCAATTCAATCGAAGAACAAGTTCTCACTGAAAAATCAAAAACCACTGCCTCCACCAAAAATTACAGGGAAAGATGAAACTGTAATACGACGAATATGGGTTTAGATCATTCAAGTATACGATTCTAATATTTGGGATCAACTCCATTTTCGATTAACTTCACAAATTTATCTGGAAAGTGGTTCTCTACTTGAACCTTAATTTGAAACCTAATACTTAAATGATTTGAACCTGATTTGTTTGGCACAATTCTCTTCGAATTGCTTCGTTGATTCAGTTTTTTTGATCATCGGTAAGTGGTAACCATCTTTTAATGTGATTTGTGATAATCATTAGCTTCAATTTCAATTTCTAATAAAAATTCACCAATGGTCTCTATCTATATTTGTGATAATCATTAGCTTCAATTTTAAATTCTAATAATTACAGTAGTGGTCTCTACATGTTTGTAGAAATTTCTAAGAGGTTTAAGAAAGTGTTTCTCTCAATTTCAATTTCGAATATCAAATTTGTATGCCTGCTTTACATATGATAAATGATGCCTGCATTTGGAGTTTAACTAAGGATATGGGCTCCACAAACTTGGTATTCCCCTTTCTTGCAAAGAAATATGAAACACAGTAGACATGTTTCTGCAAAAGGAACCAAACTAACTGCCTGATTGTTCTAAGGTTTGATTCAAATTCTCCCTTGATGGCACCTCACAGTGTATTTTCCTTTGATTTACAGATGACAATTGAAGGTAAGGTTTTGGGTTAACTTTAATTCGCTTTTGAATTTAATTTTTATTGGGTGAGTTTTGTTTGATTCCGCATAATTATGTCAAATCTGGTTTCAATTAAGAGACATTTTTATGCATATTAAATGTTAGTTGTTCATGAATTTTGGTTCTATTTGTTAAATGATTTAATGGGTTCTTCTAGAATAGAATCAGTTTACTGGACATGTATATGAACATTAAATAACTACTTCGCTTGAATTTTGAGTAGACTTTCTTATGGAATTGGGACATCTAAGATATTAACTATAGGTAATGCAGTGATTGAATTGTGTATGTATATCATGTAAAGAGATGGGTTCAAAAATTATTTGTGTAAATAGAAAGTTGATGTAAAATTATGGAATGAAAATTTTGGAGTTTTTACAACAAAGCGGCAGGTGCATTGCCCGTGCTTCTAGACTAGAATACATGCTGCTAGAGTCGTTTCCTGAGTTGTATACAAACTTTGATTCATTGCTATGGTTATTGACATTTCTATTTATTATTGTTTTACATTTTTAATGTTTTAGTTTGTTGCCATTTCTTCTGTTTTGGTTTCAGTCACAACAACTATTTGACCATGATTGAAAGGACTTTGCTTACAACTTTGAGGGTCACCGATTGAGGGTTAGTTGAACTTAATTTTGTCATGTTAAAATAGTTGTTTTACTACGTTTTGTTGATATTTATAGTCATGCTTAATTGTATGAGTCTCTTTTTATTTTCTTTTTTGTAGATGGAGCTTGCTCACACATGGTGACTCATAGGACAAGCATAGTCTAAGGATAGGTGTAGCAGTTATAATGGTGGTGGAGGTGGACGTGGAGGAGTGTCTAGGCACTCGGATTACTGGGTGTTAGTTTATGCAAGGTTATGCCCAGTTGGATCAATAACATAGTGTTGCAAATAAATAAAAAACATTTCCTTGGTGTTGCTGGAAAGGCATAACACGATAAAGCCTTGCAACTTCACTATAAGCGTCAAAGGTTAAGTGATCTAAGAGAGGGTATAAAGACTTGGAATTCAAGTTACTTTAGTAGTGCAAGATCGGTAGTCTGTGAGTGTTTTTGAAGATCTGTAAGTAGTTCTTGAATCACATTTTTATGCTTTCTATTTGAAAGTTTTTGATATTTCAGTTTTAGTTTTTCAATCGTTCAAAATAAGTTGCTATCGAGTTGTTTTAGTATGAAAATTTTGATATTATTAACATTTTACATAAATGTGCTTGATGTAGGAGATTGTATTGTTGGTCCAGTTTAGCATTTGATTATAATTGCGTACCAGGTTGACAGATTGTACCAAATTACATCATGTTATTATGCTTTGCATGTGTCTCTACTGTCAAAAGAATGTATTTTGTTCTAAAACTGACTGATGATATGTATGAACATTACTGGCGATATCCGTATCAAACTAGAATTCCTTTTTAGCACACTTTTTTTAGAGTCAAAATGTTGGGTAGACGTTTGGATTTCTGGATCGAATCATCTTCTCGTTTCTTCGTCTACTTTATACAGCCTTATCAGCACACTTTCGTTTAGGAGTTGTTCATTCCTCACACAAGGTGGAATGTTTATTTTGTAAAGACAGGGCTTTGATCATTTATAAAGACTAGGATGATGTAAATACATATTGATTATAGATAAAGTAATCCCTAATGGCAAAACACTATAGCTTACAGCAAGCTCAGCAGTTAAAATCTTATTTTGATTTCGAGTCAGTTTTGAGGCTTTGAAAGGAAACGGCACTCGCATCGTGCGTGCGTCTTTGCTAGTATACATAAAGGGCGAACAAAAATATTTCCAGAAAAAGCTAGTCGTTGAGCCGAAATTTGACCATGTACAAGGAAAAGTAACACATAAACCTGAGGGCATCAACTGATAAGCAAGGCCATATACGCCTATTGTAACCTTGTATATTTTAGGAGAAATAGTTACCAATTACAACCTTATAGTTCATTCATTCATAAAACCAATTAAAATTTATAGTCATTATAAACCAAACCTAACAAGTCCTTAAAAAAGGAGCATAAACTATTGATATAAATAAACATCCATAAACTAAATCATTTCCAGCATCTTCTCAATTAGCATCATTAACATCACCATTTACATCAGCATCATCATCTTCCCCAGCATTAGCAACACCACCATTATCAACATCATCATTATCTGGATCATGTAGATCGAACATTGGACCAAATTCTATCCACAAGGCAATATAGTCCCTTCTACTTGTTACAACACAAATAATCTCTTTAAATTCCTCCAAAGCGAGCTGACCAAATAGGTTTATAACTTGCTCCAACCTTGTCTCTCTTACATAAGCAAATTATATTTGGTTTGCACATTCTTCTACGACTTTCTATGAATATCACAGTCACAGACAGATCTATGATTGGCACTCTTATGATTGTTATCCATGTCTACAAAGAATAAATTGAAGAACAAACATAAGTATGGTTATAGAGAAAAAAAATCAAAAAATTCAAAAACAAAGATTATCCAAATCATTATTGGTGCTATAAATTGCTACCAATAGACAACAACAACTACTATTATTTGTAGCAATCAACAATCACTAATTCAATTAACAACAAAATCAGTAAACCCTAAAATGAAGACAACAAAATCAATGGATAAGACAATGTTTATCCATCGATTCTAACCATAAATGGGAACAGAAAAATCAGTAACTAATAATCGTTGGATAAGACACATATGTATACACTGATTCCTACTTACTGATAAAATTCAAATAAATTAGCATATCCAGAATCGGTGGATACGATCTGTCGTATACAACGATTCTGGATATGCTTTTTGTTACGAAGAATATGAACAGAAATCGGCGGATAAGCATGTGTCTTATCCACCAATTCTCATCTGAGAAAAGTTTAAAAAAAATAAAAAAGTAGAATCGGTGGATACGATCTGTCGTAACGATTCCATCTAGGCTATTTATTTACGAGGAATGTGAAACAAATCGGTCGATGTAGATCTATCTTACCCACTGATGTGATGCATTTTATTCATGCATATGAATAACATAACCAGAATCGGTGGATACGGTAGAACCACATCGACCGATTTTGGTAATTTTTTAGGATTTTGATTCACAAAAATTAAGATTTAACAGTATAGATCAATCGAAAATGCTATTAGAATAATAGGTTTATAGATATTTACCTTATAGATCGAAAGGGATGGGAAATCCGAGTAGATAGAGAAAAAGTCAGTTTAGGGTTTTTGGAATTTGGAAAGTTTAGTTGGAAATAGAAAGTTTGTTTTTGTTTTAGGTTTTTAATAGATTTGGAAAGTAATGAAAAAGGGAAAGAATTTTTTATTTATAATTATGATTTTAGTATTAGATTTAATTAATGAGTAGAGGGTAGTTTGGTATTTTGACCAAAATTAGACACCCCTTATCCTACTTTCTAGTTGTGAGCAAAATTGGGTAGGCCTCAAATTAGCCAGGATTTAAATAGATGTAATTTTGGTATCTGCTTCATTTGTTTATGATGAATAAGATCAAAAAAGAAGAGTTGACCAAGAATGACAAGGCCTCGAAATGCTAGTGCACTCATTTACTACGATGAAAAATGGAAATTATGGTTTCAAACTTCGTGAAGGCATTGATATGTTTCGCTTAATTACTAAAGATATAGCCATTATATTTTTGGTTACAACTAATAGAGAATTTCGTTGAAGGCAAGTTACAAGAAGAATGGAAAGTCATCGTCGCCACTGATTCAATCTGTGACCATTTAGTTTAGTTGTTAGCCTTCTTTTAATATGAAAAGCTATTGTACACACTTCTTTTTTGAAGCATAATTGATTGTTATTTTATTTTTTTGAAGCTATTGTATAAACTTATTGACTCTGTTGTTGTATTGAAATTTGTTATAAGGTAGGTGGTAACTACTGTTTGGGCCTTGCTGCCTATAGAAACAAACAAAATAATGGATTTTTTTTGTTTTGAAAGAATAATGGATTTTTCCCCTAATAATATGTGATAGATTATTTTTTAACATGAGAATAATGTGATAATATGATTTTCCACCTTAATAATGGGGATGAAGACTCTATTTTTTACTTGAGATACAATTACGTTGGCCAAAAAAAATATTGACTAACAAGTAATAATGATAAATCCAATCTTAATCCCATAGACATGTGTTTGGAATAAGAAAAATGAAAGAAATAAAAAACATGGCAAAAAATTTACGTACGTAAAGGAGAAATATTAGTTTAGTCATGCCGGAAATTTGAAAATATAAAGTCAATCTAAAATTTTACTATTTTTAACTGGAAATCATATATTATGGGCTAAACATATATATCATCATAATGATGGGTTTATGATAATGTATCTTATGTATTAAAACACAATTGTGTTGAAAACACATTCAACATATACATATGATCTTTTTCTTTGAACAAAAACACATTCAAAATTCAAACAACAAACTCAAATTAACTTATTGTGAATTTTAACAAAGAAAAAAAAAACGGAAAACTAAAAGGAAAGAAGATTATACCTTGCACCGGACATTGTATCTTCCTTGGAAGCTAATATAAGGTAAGTTTTTTATGTCATTCAATGTCGTAAAAAATATCACAACGTATAAATAACACTTACATCTAGTAATAAGAGGATATTATATACATTAATATCTAGCAAACATCCAAGGATGTGTTTAACAACATCAAGAATTATCCTTATATCCCACTTGATGGAAACACAACTTCCATTCGATTCACTAACAACATCAAAAACTCTGCTTAACAACATCAAGAATTGTGCTTAACAACTTCCTTGGTGCTCTCACATTTGCCAAAAGAATCTCTAATTCGTCAACATTAGTACCGATAATCATATATGTTATCTACTACAACGCTTGAAGAGAACTAAGTGAGGGAAGAACTTATCCATCCACAATATTAGTATGATTAACCCCGATCATGATAATTGTTCTTCGTACGTTTTCATTCTTTATACTCTATCTGCAATTTTCTTGATTGTTACTCCGTTTCTTGCTTAATTGTAACTGTAAATAGCAAGATTACTTTGTTAATGGTTAGGAAGAAGGGAATTAGTAATACGCCCGAATTTATAAACAAAATGGTTTTGTGAGTCCATTGTTATAAGAGACTGGGGTCAACTTCAGAAATTGACCGCTGATATTTATAAGATGAATCAAACTAATCGGTTTGAACAACGGGTCACAGTTTGGGTCACGATATATGGTTGTGATCGTTTTAACGGTCATGAGTACATTTGGGTCAAAATATATGTCAATGGAAAAAAAAATGATTTTCCAATTTGCGAATTTTTAATGTCGTTGGCTAGCCTTGTTTTTTTTTATATAGTGTCTACCAAAGTACCTAAATATCTTTATTATAAAAATAGTGATTAGTTTTTTGTTCCACGTGTTATTTTTTTTTTCATCTTCTCTTTTGAGCTTCACTAAAAAAATTCTAGGATTATTCACAATTCTCTAGTAGTAAGGCAAAGTGAAACAACAATAGCATATGTATAAGAGTTGGGTTTTATTGTTACTATGCTTCAGTTAATGACTGAATTCTCATCTACTATTGCAAACGCAACTGCTGATAATGCTATAAAAATGAGAGTTAGGTGTTGAATATTCAGTGGTCAATTGTTATTTCTTTTCTAAATATGGATGGTTTCCTGACATTTCCTCATATAAGAAAATTTGGAACCAAAAGTGCCTCTAAAGTGTCTTTCCTGGTATGGACATTATGCTACAATGGTGCACCAACTATATATTTTCTTCTAAAAGCTGGAAAGGTAAGTTCAAGTACCTATCTCTTTTATGCCTCTGCTCAACACTTGTTCTTACGTTGTAAGAAAACTTTAAAATATTGAAATTACTTCCTTGATATCTTTGGTATCAAATGGGTGTTTGATGAAAATGGTAAAGCCAATATCTCAAGAATGATCTTGTAAGAAGAATAGGGACTTGGTTAAAAAAAATTGGGGCCTCTAACCTTCCACCATATGGTGGACTATTTGGAAGGAGCGTAATGGCGACTTTATGGAAACAAAAGGGAAAAAATATAGCTCAACTCATTATATGTCTTTAATTGATCAGAACCCACTAAGTTATTTGAAGGCTACTTTTTAAGCACTTTGATTTGTAACTAGGATGTCCTTAGTAACTTTCATCCTTAGACTTTTGTTTCTTGTTGTTTTTTCGTAACTTTCATCTCTTTGATTTCCCTCTTTAAGAAAAAGAAGTAGCATATGCAACTAAAGAGGAAAATTGGAATCAAGGAAAAAACTAGAGAAATTTTGTAGAATTTGGCATGGATTTGATTGATGTTTCGACAAATTAAAGTAAAGATATACTAACGGAGTATAAACCGTTCGTACCCAATAAAAAAACACTTGACCACTTGAGAATGTGGGGTTTCTAAAACATGTCTAACATTTGTTAAAGGGTATGGATGTCATTGTATTGTAATTCACTAATTCATGACCTAGATCATTTAATTAGAGACTTGACAGTATGGGTAAATTCTGGACTTGCTTGAGCCCAATTTCCCCAAAAATAATTAATACAAAAGATCATTGTTTGAATCCAAATGTCACGTGTGAATCTCTAGATTTCTCAAGTTTATGTGTTTTTTTATGGTAAACACTCTGGAGGTATGTTATCCATATGAAGCTTACGTAAAATATGATTAATTTGTAAAGCAAAACAAATAGTTTTTTTCCTTTTTTAATACCAGGAATTATAAAATAAAATAAAAAAAACAAAAAAAAACAATTGAAGCAGACTTAAGGCCCAGTCTATGAGAGATGAAAATGGGTGAGGGTGGTGAGGAAAACAAATGGGGAAAACACTACCAGTTGTGGATGTTTTTTGTTTTTTTGTTTTGACACCTTCATCGGGGATTAATGGTCCCCAACCCAAACAAAGAACCAACCCAAAAGAAAAAACCACACCTTAGTCAAAGACTAGGACTACAAAACTTATAATGTTTAGTACACTTTATGACTACTATCCTCATAAAGGATACAAGCAAAAACTTCCCATAACTTATCCCCATCCAACACCTCATAAGAAGAAGAGGACATAGCCTTGAAAACCAATCTGCAACTTTGTTAGTCTCACAATAGTTATGCTCAATATTTATCCAGTCAAACTGCTTCCTCATCTTAAAAATATGTCTCCAAATGTAACAAACATTCCAAGGAAGATCAGGATCAATATTGTTCAATAGAAACAACATCCTTCGAACCAGCTTCAACACCCTGTAACTCATTCCCAAAGACAAAAATAACACTACTAAAACCTGCCACTGCTATCAAACAGGAACCTGAAATATCTCTAATAATATCACCATATCCTCGCATAGTCTCCCTCAAAGTACCATTAGAATTAATCATATCAGTATCCCTTCTGGTCTCAGCCCTTTATATCTAAACTCCACTTTAAGATGAAATAGGAAAAAAAATGTTCCACTAAAAGATGAACATTTTAGTCTGAAGAGTATCATCAACAACAATATCCTGAGCAGCAAGCTTAGACTTTACAACTTAAATAATCATTCAACTCACCTGATCAGTGGAATGATTTTGTTGTTTGAAAACCCTTGTGTTTCCCTCCCTTCAAATATTATACACTAAATATTAAAGATAAGATTTTTTATAGAATCAATAACAGATAAGCACACAAAACCACCTATACACCATTCTCTCTGACCAATCATATACCTCAAGCTTAATAAGCAAGCCCTGCAAGATTTGAGAAGAGAATGAGCATTGAAGAAACAAATGGTCTTCATCTACAATATATGATTACACAATAAAAAAGGTAGGAGACACCTCCATACCCACATTGAATGAGTGTACTCTTAGTCTTGAGCCTATGATTTAGAGCATCCTAAGTGATGAAAAATGTTTGGGAATATACAACTTAAACCACATTAAACCATTTCACTAATGAGAAATCCAAAGAACTTCTTAAGTCTATCTTTGACAGTGAATTTACCAGAAGAAAGTCATTATATATTAAACCGAGGTAAAAGCATCAGTAACGTTCAGACGATAATAAAGGTCAATAGAAGACCATACTTTCTGATCCTCCTCACTAGAAAACACACAAATTGAGCCAATCTGAGCAATGATCTCAACAATAAAAATATCATAAGAATGAGGCAATCTCCAACCATCATCTATAATATACTCAGACACTCTACAATCTCTACTAAAAAACACACATTTGATAATCTCCTTAAGGATCCAATCAACCTACCATTAGGGTGCCAATCACCAGTTAAGAAAAAAGTAGAAGCTTCACTACCAATAAACATCCTTAAAAACTTAACAACATCCTCTCTTGGCCCCAAAATATATCCCCAACTCCAAGGGACCTCTTGGGGACCCCTCGTACTCCAGAACCTCTTATCTTTAATCAAGTTAACTTTGACCCATTCAGTCCAAACATAATTCTTGTTAGACACCAACTCCCACACATAGTTCATGTTAGCAACCAGCTTAGTATTCAGAATTTACATGACAACCAAACTTCCCTCTTTATAATAATAGCAAACCTGATTCCAACTTATATGACAACTATCTTTCTTCTCCAGATCATCTCCAGCCCACAAGAATCTCTTGAAAAGAGAATTCAAACACTTGATGACCTTCTTGGGTAGAATCAAACAAGAGAGCCAATAAAACACCATTCCATTCAACACATTTTTAATAAGAGATAACCTCCCAACATAAGTAAGGGATTTATAAAAAAAAAAAAACTTGATACGACTAGATTCTCTATCAATGAGAGGGATACAATCTTGAAATGAAAGTTTAGAAGAAACCAAAGGCATACCCAAATATCTCACAGGTAATTCCCTACCACACAATTAAGACAATAGATTATACTCTGCAATTTTACATCATTAACAACAGAATAAAACAAAGATGTCTTATCTTTACTCACCTCCAAACCAAAACAAGTACCAAAATGATGAATAATAGAATTGAGGAAAGAAGCAGATCTCTTATCACCTTTAAAAAATACCAACATATCATCTACAAAACATAGATGTGTAAGAGCAGTTTGTTGGCACCTAGGTTAAAACTCTTCCTAGCTTACACTTGGTATTTCAGACAAACATTCAAGATCTCCATCACCATTACAAACAAAAAGGTAGACAGAAGAAAACCCTGCCTCGATCCACCCTTAGCCCCAAAAATTCCCTATAAGGATACACAACCAGGTCAATTCAATTTGACTTGTCAAATAACAATTGGTTGCAAAATGACATAGTTAGTTAAATGAAAAATAAAATAAAATAATAAATTGAGAAAACCAACAGTGTCATTAGATATATCTCAAAAATTACGTAAATGGACTACTTGAACGCATCAATCGGATACCAGACGAAGAAAATATGACACTTGGAAGTTAGGTTGCTTGACTTTATGGTCAAATAGAATTGACTTCGGGATTTGACTAGCTTAGGGAGAGTGTAGTTAAAGTAAAGTGGAAATATCTCAGGAACCCAAGTATCCACTCTCTTTCCATCACAACCCATAATTAAGGATGTTTATATTTGTAGCCCAAAATATAAGATTAACGGCTGAGATGATTTTTTTGGATCTTCTTTACATTTTAAGATTTTGGACAATACCGTATTTACCTTTATACATTACGGTTCACTGACAGAAACAAAAAAAAAAAAAAAAACTCCATGTTTTATAATTTGTTATACGGTCAATTAGGTAAGGACGTGAATTTTGGGAGTTTTTTTTGATTTCATACTTCCATCCTTACGGCTTCTGTTTTTTCTTCTTATTTTTGCCATTTATTTTTCCATTAGATATCTTCTTTACCTTCGTGAGCGAAAACTTGTAATTAATCGTAATGGTAAACCATCGTAAAATCATGGTCGTGTAACAATGGGAAACCATGGGTTATCATTGGGAAGCATCTACTGAATCTGTGTGTGTGTGTTTTTTTAATTAGGCTTTTGCCTGATTGTGTATTAGTGATAATTGTGATTATCACGAAAAACTAAGTTAGGTACCAGTGATAGGGATTACCAGTATCATCCGTGTGTACAAGGTGACCTGCGTTAACAGAGTGTCTATTATATCAAAAAAGCATATCAATGATCTTTTACTAGAACAGAAGGAAAGCTTAATTACTGGGTTTTACTCTCAAAAGATTTTGCTTGCTCGAATAGTTAATTGATACTCTTATATAGTTTTTGTAAGTAAAACTCAATATTCTAATGTGTTTTCTATGGAGAGAGTAGTTAATTGAAGGATCCTAAAAATGGAGGGTATTTTCTCAATTCGTTTTAGAATGACTCTCATGCATATTGCAACTACAGAAATTTTAAATTTCGCGTAAGTTTGGTCCCTTAGTATATATGGACTTTTCCAAAAAAAATAAAAATAAAAAACGTTTGGTCCCTTAATTTCTAGACTACCAAATTGCTATAGATAATATGATGTTCTTTTCATGTAGATGTTGTGCCCAGTTGAATTGTAAATGTTGAACCTATCAAACAAACAGAAACAAAAACTACACTTTTTTGATGCAAGTGAAGCCATTTGATCAGAGATTTGAAGTATTTACTATACAATTCAAATGTAAAGCATAGTATTCACTTGCTTAGTTTCCGTGCATGCTATTAAGCAAAGTACCCATTCAACGCCCAGGAACAATCTGTTTTCCACAACATTAAGATCCAAAGGAATGTGGATACGATTGCATTCAGTGAAGAACGGCAATACAAGGTGCTGGCAACTTCAAGTCGTCTCCAATTCGCTGTTAAGAAGCTAAACTAAACAACATCAAGTAATCCCAGCAATTGAACCGATTCTATCGTTGGAGTGTAGAATTTCTCAAGTGATTCAAGTGTATATAAGCTCATGTTGAATCTGCAACAATAAAAAATACTAAGCAGAAAAAGTTGTTAAGGTTAAGAAATCACTGAATTGATATCACACAATGGACAGAGCCACCTGCTCAGCAAATTGTCAACACAATAGTCTGCGAGTACTCCTCAAGAATGAGAGATGCTACACCCCCACAACGGAGATGTGTCCAGGATAGAACTGCCAGTTATGACTAGTATAAGCACAATACTAGTCACCCTCAAACGAACTCAACAACAATTTAGATGGAAGGGAAATAAACAAGCAGTGCGCAAAATAAAGCAAGAAGAGGGGAAAAGAAGACAGGATAGTAGCTGCTTCTGGAGTGAGTTCAAATGGAGAAATTCGTTTTCTTTTATAGGTAGAAGAAGATAGCTTTAATGACAATCAATTCCTTGCATGAAGCACGGACATAAAGTTTGAAATTTAATTTCATGCATGAAGCACGAACATAATGGTTAAAACGGAATTAAAACGGTCAAGAGTAATTCTCGCCTAAAATCTCACCGGGTCAGACGTCCCCCACATTAAAACGAAATTTAATTTAGTTTTAAATTCATTAAGGAAATATATTTTGTTCAAAAAGGTAAGTTTTGGTTGGCCCGCAGCCGTAGCTACGCCCGCACCCGCAACCACACTCATGCCCGCAACCGTAGCCACAGTCACACCCGCACCCACACCCGCAACCACAGCCGCAAGCTGCTCACAAGCCCGAGCGTGCGTGCTTCGGTGCGAAGCACCGCGCGTATGTGAAAAGTATGTTTGCTCCAACTAGCCCATAGCCTTAGTCCTCTCCCAACCACAAAATAGTCTAAATCCCTAAGGGCCCTCCCTTAGATGCAATTTTCTTGGTAATAAGGAGAGGAATCATCTTTAGTTTCTCCAATGTGGGACTAAAGGTTCATTCACAAAAGTGAAAATGAGCTAGTGTTCCTTAGTGACCCCTTGGTCCTAAGATCCATTCCCAACAATACCAAAAAACATTTTAAGTTCATTTTCTCCAACAATCCCCCACATGAATGAAACCCCGATGAAAATCAGAAATCAGAAAGCGAGAAATACCACTATAGGCAATAGGTGTCCATAAGGTCTTGAACCTTTGCTTAGTGAGAAATTAGCGGGACTACTTGATGGACAGTGAACGCAATGTCTTGAACTTCCATCGTTTGGTGTAGTTCATCAATAACTTCCACCCGTGATATCACTCTAGGTGTTGTCAAGTTCGTGTCGTTGTGTCCATTTTGGCCCTGGACGTATCCCGTTTCTCAGAATGCTCTAGAGAATCAACTCAATTCTCATAGGAAGCATCCCACTTCCTCATTCAGATAGGTGAGTTCTATCAAGAGTGTTTACTGCTACGCCCCACTTTCAATCTTAAATTGAAACTATAAAACTCATTAAAACTTAATAAAAAGTCATCCTTCACATGCAGTCACACTATCACGTCTATACCATAGGGCACAGAGAATGAAATTCTCTCATAGTGTTTCCTTTAACCCACCACAAATTAGTTGTCTCATTCGAAACCTTGATCTTGGGATCTCCAGTCAGCAAGGTTGAGTATCCTTCATGGCAATTTTTATTTAATGAGCTTAAGCCGCATCCCTCTTGATGTATTACTAACTATCTCCTTGGACAAACCTTTCGTCAAAGGGTCCGTGATATTCTCCTTAGACCTCACAAAGTCAACAGAAATAACGCCAGTTGAGATTAGTTTTTTTAAGGAATTATGTCTTCTACGAATGTGTATAGACTTCCCATTATAGTTGTTGTTTTAGCATTAGTTATTGCATCTTGACTATCACAATGTATAGATATAACTGGCACAGGCCTATGCCAAAGAGGAATGTCTTCTAAAAAGCATCTTAGCCAAGCGGCTTCCTCTCCTGCTTTATCTAAAGCAATAAACTCCGACTCCATAGTGGATCGAGCTATACATGTCTGTTTGGAACTCTTCCAAGATACAGACCCACATGCTAGAGTGAACACATATCCACCCGTAGACTTAGACTCCTCTGAGTATGATATCCAGTTTGCATCACAAAATCCTTCAAGGACCGCAGGGTATCTCTCATAATTTAAACAAAAGTTTAAAGTGTACTTCAAGTACCTTAACACTCTAATAAGTGCATCCCAATGCTCCTGCCCTAGATTATAGGTATACCTACTCAACCTACTCACAGTATAAGCAATGTCTGGTCTCGTACAATTCATCAAATACATCGGACTTCCTATAACACGTGAATATTCAAGTTGTGAAACTCCATTACCCTTATTCTTTTTGAGTCAACAAGGATCATACGGAGTAAGACTATATCCATTAGGATTTCTTCTAATCTTCATCCCTAAGATCACATCAGCGGGGCCTAAGTCTTTCATGTCAAAGTTCTCATTTAGCATTTTCTTTGTGGAATTAATAACATCCATGTTTGTACCAAGTATAAGCATATCATCAACATACAAGCATACAATCACACAGGCATCATTCACAAGTTTAGTATAAACACACTTGTCAGATTCATTGATTTCAAAACCACTAAAAATCAAGACATGATCAAATGTTTTATGCCACTGTTTAGGTGCTTGTTTGAAACCATACAAAGATTTTTTCAGTTTACAGACTTTGTTTTCATAACCTTTCACTACAAATCCCTCAGGTTGATCCATATAAATTTCTTCATCTAATTCACCATTTAGAAAAGCTGTTTTTACATCCATTTGATGTATCTCTAAGTTATGAATGACAACAATAGTAATTAACATCCTAATGGAATTAATTCTCGTAACAGGTGAATAAGTATCAAAGGAATCTACACCTTCTATCTGTTTATAGCCTTTAGTTACTAATCTATCTTTGTATTTTTCCACAGTTCCATCTACCTTACGTTTCCTTTTGAAGATCCATTTACAACCTATGGGTTTATACCCTAGAGGTAAACCTACGATCTCCCAAGTATCATTATGTATAATGGAATCCATTTCACTAATGGCGGATTTTTTCCACCATGGAGCTTCAGAAGAAGTCATGGATTTTCTATAAGTCTGTGGATTAGTCTCAGCTAAGCATGTTATGAAGTCTGGTCCAAAAGATTTTTCAGTTTTAAGTCTTTTACCTTTTCTAGGCTCAATTCATATTTATCTTCCTCTAAAGGTAATGTCTGACTAGTCGAAGGGACATCTAGGGGATCAACACATATCATACGAGAACCAGATTTCAATGGAAAAACATTTTCAAAAAACATAGCATCTCTAGATTCCATAATAGTATTCACACCAATTTCAGAAATTTCAGAACTTACAACCATAAATCTATATGCAGTAGTATGCTCGGGATACCCTATGAAGACACAGTCAACAGTTTTGGGTCCTATCTTGGTTCTCTTAGGTGGAGGAATGGACACCTTAGGCAAACACCCTCACACTTTAAAGTATGCATAAGAAGGTTGTCTACCTTTCCACAACTCATATGGAGTTTTATCTGATCATTTAAATGGTACTCTACTCAAGACATAGCAAGCTGAGAGGACGGCCTCCCCCCACAAGTTTACAGGTAATCCTGAACTAATTAACATGGCATTCATCATTTCCTTAAGGGTTCGGTTCTTCCGTTCAGCCACACCATTAGATTGTGGTGAATAAGGAGGGGTTACTTCGTGTGTAATGACGTGTTCTATGCAAAAATATCCTATAGGAATTACATACTCACCACCACGGTCATACCTAACAGTTTTAATGGTAGCACTCATTTGGTTTTCAACTTCTAGTTTATACATCTTAAAGGCTTCTAAGGCATCATCCTTACCTTTAAGTAAATATATGTGACAGTACCTCGTACAATCATCTATAAAAGTGACAAACCATTTCTTACCACCTCTAGTTTGAACTGATTTCATGTCAACTAGGTCTGAATGAATTAATTCTAAAGGTTTAGAATTTCTCTGAATATTTTTCCTATAAGGTTTTTTAGCATATTTTGATTCTACGCATATTTCACATTTATGTCCATTATCCAAACTAAATTTGGGTGTGCAGCCTATGCTTGCCAGTTTATTCATTGACTTATAGTTTACATGTCCAAGTCTATCATGCCAAACATTCAATGACACACAAACATAAGTAAAGAATCAATTTTATTCATTTCAATAGAGGTTACATTTAGTTTGTAGTACCCTCAGTCTTATAACCCTTTCCTACATAATCCTTACCCTTAGTGACAATAACTTTCCCAGATTTAAAAACAAGTTTAAAGCCCTTATCATCTAAAACACCACAAGATACAAGATTTTTGCAGATGTCCAGAACATGAAGAACTTCATTCAATGTGAGAGTTTTGCCAGAAGTGAGCTTTAGCCCAACTTTGCCTTTTCCCGCAACCTGTGCTGCGGACGAGTTACCCATGTAAAGTTTCTCTCCTTCCCCTACCTTCTGATAGGAGGTGAACATATCTATGTTTCCACATACATGCTTGGTAGCACCATAGTCTACCTACCAGTCTCTCACATTGGTTAGCAAATTGACTTCAGACATTGTGCCAGAAAACTCGTTCTTGTTGTTTTCAACCAAATTAGAATTATTTTTCTTATTATTAAAGTCCTTACGTTTTCTACAGTGCATTGCCATATGGCCAGGAATTCCGCAAACATAACACGCACCTTTAATTTTACCAATGTCAGATTTGGGTATCTGTAACATACCTTTCTTGTGATGACCAGGCTTTTGTTTGTTGTTGTCGTCCTTTTCAGTATTGGAAGACTTGTGTTCAATCATATGAGCCTTGTTGGACATGTCCCTTGCAGAAGATATGTTCTTGTCTTTGGAGCACAGTAATTATTATACTTGAATCTTCTTACCCAAATCAACCATACTGAATTCACCAATTTCATGTCTCAATCTTCGTTTGTATTCAGACCAAGAAGACGGTAATTTCTCATTCACAGCAGACACTTGAAACGTTTCATCTATCATCATACCTTCAGCAAGAATTTCATTGATAATACGTTGAAGTTCAAGGAATTGATCAACCACAGATTTATCATTTGACATTCTGTATTCTAGGAACCTGGCTACCAAAAACTTCTTACTTCCAGCAGTTTCAACTTCATATTTTGCTTCTAAAGCAACCCATAAATCAAAAGTAGTAAAGTTGTCTTTTGCATTATAAAAATCATACAGTGGATCTTCTAAACAATTCAGAATATGATTGTTATCCATATAATTCTGTCTAACCCAACTTTCCAACTTCCTTTCATTTCCAGCATCATTCAAAGTCTCATCGTATGAAAACTCATAAAGAACAACATCTTGGATTGCCATCTTTTGAAATCTTTGCCACTGAATTTTTCTGGTCTGTCCACATCATTTTTATCCATTGTTACAGAAGAAGTAGATATTGTGTTAAGATTGTTGAATCTGCAACAATAAAAAATACTAAACAGGAAGTTGTTAAGGTTAAGAAATCACTGAATTGATATCACACAATGGACAGAGCCACCTGCTCAGCAAATTGTCCTTAACACAATAGTCCGCGGGTACTCCTAGAGAATGAGAGATGTTATACCCCCACAACAGAGATGTGTCCAGGATAGAACTTCCCGTTATGACTAGTATAAGCACAATACTTGTCACCCTCAAACGAACTCAACAACAATTTAGATGGATGGGAAATAAACAAGCAGTGCGCAAAACAAAGCAAGAAGATGGGAAAAGAAGACAGGATAATAGCTGCTTATGGAGTGAGTTCAAATGGAGAAATTCGTTTGCTTTTATAGGTAGAAGAAGATAGCTTTAATGAAAATCAATTTCGTGCATGAAGCACAGACATAAAGTTTGATATTCAATTCCATACATGAAGCACGGACATAATGGTTAAAACGGAATTAAAACGGTCAAGAATAATTCTCGCCTAAAATATCACCGGGTCAGACGCCCCCACATTAAAACGAAATTTAATTTAGTTTTAAATTCTTTAAGAAAATATATTTTGTTCAAAAAGATAAGTCTTGGTAGGCCCGCACCCGCAACCGTAGCCACACTCATGCCCGCAGCCCATAGCCTTAGTCATCTCCCAACCAAAAAATAGTCTAAACCCCTAAGAGCATCTGCAATCGTCGAGTAAACCGACGATCAAAGATTAAATAAAATCGATAGTCGTCGAAAATCACCCACAGACGTCGATCATATTTGGTATTTGATCGATGAAAATCACTGTTCCAGATTAAATCTCGTCGCTGATCGACGACTATAAATTATAGTCGCGTGTTATTTTAAGGTATCGCCTGTTACCGAGCGATTGTGCACAATCTCGTTTAAAAATAAGGACGTAGAGTTGGCATTCCTCCAGGTCAAACGAGATACTAAACGTCCGCTCCTCAACACGATACTCTGGATGCTCGCCCTACTCATAAGCGAGGTTCTGAGTTACCGCTCCAAAAATTCAAACACGGGCGAGAAAGTAACATGGCGTTTACAATTGGAAAAGATATTGCTGACTCGCCTGGAGCTGGGCGAGCCTCCATGGATACGTTGGTGGTAGGGCGAGGTAATAGCCCTCCGTTCAGGTGACCGTTAATACTTCGGTTCAAATGTTACCGTTGTAGTTTAACGGCTATATTTTTACCATATATATGGGATAAAAAACCAATGGCATTTTACTGAATTCATACATATTTTGTGTGAAAAATCTAAATTTGGTTTTTATTTGTAATTGATTAGTAAAATGCCATCATCAAAAGCACGAGGTCCAAATTTTTCGTCTTTTGAAGATGTTACGATGTGTAGAATTCATTTGTCAATTTCTCAAGATTCTAGCATTGGTACCGATCAATCTGAAGATCAATTATGGTCACGTATTCTATTCCAGATGAAAGAATATATACCTACTATGCCAGCACGTAGTTGGACCTCCCTTCAGAAAAGATTTCAAATTATAAGTAAAGATGTTGCGCTATTGTCTGCAAAGGAGGCTGAAGTAGAAAGGGAACATCATACTGGTTGGGGCCCTGAAAATAAGGTAACTACTCGTTTAATTATGCTTATTACATTAATCCATATGATTGTATATCCTTTAACATATTGAATTGAAACACCAGTTCGCAGAAGTCCGTAGGCTTTTCAGGGAAGCCACTGGTCGTAGTTTTAAGCATGAAGATTGCTACACAGTTATGCTAGAAAATATTAACTATTCAAGAAGGTCGACATTTGTTTTCGATTCATCACAAGCAGAGTCTGATTACGACAATGAATCTCAGGACGTACAGGACACACCAGACTTAAGCCTAGATGGACCAAGCGCATTTGACGACCTAGGAGATATCCAAAACACAGTAATCCGTCCAATGGGGAAAAAAGAGGCGAAACGACAAAAGACAAAAGGGAAAGCAAAATTTACTGAACAACAGGAATTGATGGAAAATATTTATAGAGAGCAACAAAGCTTCAACGCCAAATGTACGGAACAAAGAGATATGAAGATGGCACAAAGAGATGTTGAGTTTGCAGCAAAATTAGCTAATGATAAAGCAAAGTTTGAAGCTAAATTAGATGATTCAAATGCAAAGTTTGTGGCAATACAAGCTAGGCAAGAAGCAGAAGAGGAATTCCGTATAATGACGATGGATCTGTCACAAATGGATGCTGTATCAAGACAGTACATCGAACTGAGGAAAGGTGAAATTATGAAGAAAAGATTAACCTAATCATAGAGGCCATTATTTTTTACTATTGTCATATTGTTTTTTTTTATGGATTTATTTAGAAATTTCAGTTTAGTTTAATACCAATAAACTTTTATGTTTTTAACGGGTTATAATTTATTGGATTTATTTTTTTAAAATTACTTCAGAAACTAGATGCGCTTGAAAGATAAATCTAAATGTAAATGTAACTAATAAGTGTAGTCCTTACAACACATTCAGCCAAAAATCCCATAAAAATAATCATTCATCCCCAACAGATGACCATATGTGTTCGATCAAGTCATTTCTCAAACGAACCCCAGTTTGTTTATCGAATACTGCACGTCTGTGTTGGTCCTTCACCATTCTTGAAAGTTGAGAAGTGTTGTCCCTTGAAATGACACATGGAGCACCATGGCTTCGTTGTTCATAGTCATGCGGCCAGTCACCGGGAATACGTTCATCCTCCACTATCATATTATGTAGAATAATGACAGTTATCATTATATAGGCTAACACGTCAGGATTCCACATTCTAGCGGGTTGTTTGATAATTGCAAATTGACTTTAATACCCCGAACCCCCGTTCAACATCCTTTCGACAACCTTCCTGCATAGCTGAAAATTTATGTTTCTTTTGTGAATCAGGATGTTTTATGGTAGTCACAATAGTTGTTGTCTCTGGGTATATTCCATCCCCAAGATAGTATCCCATATTATATTGATTTCCATTGACCTCAAAGTTAACTGCCGGTGTTTTACCGTTGATAAGTTTTTTGACAATATACGACCGGTTCATCACATTGATATCATTGTTTGAACCCGGCATACCAAAAAATGCATGCCAAAACCACAGATCATGCGACACCACTGCCTTCAAAATAATACTTTCGCTACCCTTGTAAGCGGTATAAGCCCCCGATTCAGCGGAAGGGCATTTGTCCCATTTTCAATGCATGCAATCCACACTACCAAGCATACCTGGAAATCCCCTTTTTTGGTTTTCATCGAGGAGGAGTTCAACATCACGCTGAGTTGGTGTCCTCAAATATTCTTTTTCATATAGTTGGACTATCACCCTGCAAAATCTGCGGGTTGCTTCCAAAACTGTAGTTTCCCCAATACGTAAATACTCATCGATTGCATCTGCCGCACAACCGTACGCTAACATTCTAATTGCTGCAGTAATTTTTGTGTGGGGGGTTAAGCCTAGAACACCACAGGCATCATTTTTTTGCACAAAA
>JAJJMC010028279.1:631745-645928 GCA_023531435.1 Papaver californicum
GGGGGGGGGTTAAGCCTAGAACACCACAGGCATCATTTTTTTGCACAAAATAACTATTACCGCAACAACATCACCCAATATACGGTTGAATAACTCTCGACGCATTCTGAATCTTCTGCGAAAAACATTCGGTGGAAACGTCGGGTTGTTGCAGAAATAGTCTCTCCATAGACCTTTGGCACCTACATCACGTTGTCTTTGTATTTTTGTACGTGTATGGGGAGGGTTCATATTTGACAACATTAAACCAGCAGTAACTGCTAGGTTATTACTGTTCGCTTCAAGTGAACTTTCATCTGATGAGTAGTAACTACTGTTATCATCATCGTTTAATGAACCAGAAGAAGAAGAAGTATAAGAAACATATTGAGGAAAACTAGAAGAGGAACCATAGTTGTCTATATGATTTAGATAGTTTGCCATTTTGTTATGTGTTGGAATTTTGTGAGCAAGAGCTAATGATAAACTCGGTTTGTATGCATGGAGAAGCCAGTGTGGTTATTTATAATATAAGAGTAAAACAAAATTTTGAACGCAAAGATTATTTTTCAGATTTGTCAGAGATATTTTATGTAACTTGACAAGGCAATGACATGAATTGACAATACACCGACCACATTTCAATGCAAATATTATTTTTCAGATTTTTCAGAGATATTTTATGTAACTTGACAATGAAATTACATGAATTGAAAATACACGGACACCACATTTCAATGCAAATATTATTTTTCATATTTGTCAGAGATATTTTATGTAACTTGACAAGGCAATGAGATGAATTGACAATACACCAACCACATTTCAATGCAAATATTATTTTTCATATTTGTCAGAGATATTTTATGTAACTTGACAAATGCAATGACATGAATTGACAATACACGGACACCACATTTCAATACAAATATTATTTTTCATATTTGTCAGAGATACTTTATGTAACTTGACAAGGCAATGAGATGAATTGACAATACACCAACCACATTTCAGTGCAAATATTATTTTTCATGTTTGTTCTCTATTTAATCACATTTCCACACATTTCCTATTTAATCACATTTCCTTCTTTGTTTACTTCATAACTTACCTCCACCCATGTCAACATTTCATTCACCTGAAGACTTGGCTATAACAAAATCCTGGTATTACGAAACCTTACGTCAAGATGTTGTAGTCGGAATTGTTGATCCAGAAACTTTATGGGGGAGGATCCACACACATTTTGGTGAGGAATATGGAAATTCAACCCAAAGATCTGTTGTACAAATTTATGATAGATACCAAGTTATTCGAAAGGGAATAGCTGATTATGTATCTATACAACAACGGATCTCTAACCACTCTCATTTAGGATTATCGATCCAACAATTTGTAAGTATGTAATACCATTAGAAAAGTTGTCTCCTCTATCATTAACAACAATGTCAAATAACGCATTATTTAACTGTTTCGTCCGCTTGTGTAGGAGGAAATCGCTAAAATGCACTACCTTCAGGAAATGGGGGAAGAATTCATATTTGTAGCAAGCTACGAGTTCATGAAGTCCAAAATGTAATCGGATTTAACTACTAAATGTATCAGTTGAAGTTAAAGTTTAATCTATTTTATTTTTAGAGTTTGAATTTTTATTTATGCTAGTGACCTAATAATAGCGCCTGAATCGTCGTCAACGGAAGAACACCTTATGCTAGTACATTACTTTTATTAAATCAAAAAAGACATACATGAAAGGGAGAGAAAAATAAACTACCGATACAGAAAAATCAAATAAGAAATAAACCTATAAGTGAAACCGTAAGGCTTGGCTTGTCGGACGACGTTGATGACGTTCTGGCCTACTAGATAGAAAGATCAACACAAAAGGATTGAATTCATCCATTACCCTTAAGATCTCAAAATGAGGTTTGTACCGGAAATCACTTCGTTTCCATCTTGTCCATTCCTCTAGTGATCGGGCAATAACTTCATCATCAGTTTCATTCCTAAGACGAAATTCATTGACCCGAGCAGCTAAAGAAGAAAATTCTAATACTTCCTTAGTAATTTTCACATATCGACAAAAAAGGCCTGCTCTGTTTCGGTTGTTGGGATTACCGGTTTCATCGCAAAAGTTTGCATGTGTGTGTTCCAACCATTGCATGGTCATACAACCATTGATATCACGTTCCTGACCCCTAGCTGGATAATGTAATACTATGTTTCGACATATGGATAAATCTTCATCTAAAGTAAAATTGCTTACATTAAGGGTAAAATTTTCGTACCCAGACATTGAAAACTAAAATGTGGGAATAATGAAATGAGGAAGGTAGCTATTGAATTTTATTTATAGTGGTCTCAAATAAAAAATATAACCGTTATGCAAGGAAAAAAACGGTAATATAACGGTAACATAACGGTAACAAAACGGTCATTTAAATTTCGTAATGTGCTGTAAAATTATCATACTACATAAACGGCCTAGTAAAAAAAATAACATTTCATTTAACCGTAAATCAATAATAAAATTAACCAAACAAGTTCTTTTTAAATCCAATCCAAATATTAAAAATGTTTTTTTAACCGGAGTTCGATCTTGGTGGAATAAATGGCGGGAAAGATGGTCTGTCGTTCTGCGTTGGGCGAACTGTTGATGAAGAACCAGGAGGTGGTGTCGTGGAATATGAGGCAAAACCTAAGGGTTGTTCTTGACGGAATTGGCTTAGTTGTCTGGTCAACAACGAAACCTGATCTTGTAGGAGGAGGTTTTCAGCGGCTGACTGAGTTCGAACAGTGTTCAACTCAACTTCCTTAGCTATGATGTAATCCATCCTATCCTTTGTTTCAGATAAGGTAAAATCCCGCAACTCTTGTGTAAAATCAGCAAAGTCTTGCACTAAATCATAAGCCGCCACCTTGGATGGAAAAAAAATAAGAATAAGCATTAGAAACACAACATTTCTTAAACCGTAATAAATTTCTCCACGACTTTGTTGAGTACTTACATATGGTAGTTGTTGGGGAGGAGGAATGGGTACATGATCACGGCGTCGTGGAATGTTGTGTTTGATACGGTCACCCGCATATCCATACGTTTCAACCTCTCGATCAACTGCCGTCACATATTTGTAGAGGTTGGTAACATGTCGCCAATATTCATAATAAACCTCGTATTGCACGACACGTACGTATTCACTACAATTGCCGTGAGCTCTGGCTGTCATGTCTTCAATCTCATCGTCACCGAAGTTGGAAATGCAATTAGGGGGGTTTGCCGGAATACCCCAAGTTGGGTTGTTCTATCTCCAACAACGGTCTCCGAGATACATATTGTACTTTATCCAATAAAATGACAATAAATAAATACCAACCATGTGACAGCAGTACAAGTTGGAAAATTTAAGATTGTAAGAGAAAAGAATTAGAGAACTTACAGTGCCGAGCCAGGAGAATGTAACTCGTTGGGCAGAAAGTTCTATTGCCTTGCAACCAATTTCTTCTGGTATAACTGCAGTAAGCCATGGTTTCCAAGCCATGGACTCGGCAGATAACTGATTTAGTTCAGTCCTTGACTTCACGATATCAACACCCTTCTTCCGGGGGGTGAACCACCTACGATATCTGGGCCATTCATGTTCACTTTCAGCCGTAGTCTTGTTTGGACGAAATATCCCAAGGTATTCGTATCCCCAAAACTACAACATAAATAAATTACAAATTATTTAACTACATACCAACTAAATTGTAAGAAAAATTAATTCATTTAACGTTAAAAATATTACCTCCAAAATTTGGAATGGGACGGATACTGATTTCTGTCCCCTAGAAGCCGTGGCGAGACCCGAATACAATTTTGAGAATGCAGGACCACCCCAGTCGTACTGATCAACTTCATTTAGATTTTCAAAAGCAGCCAACCATCCTGCATCAATGTATGTTTTTGCATTTGGGAAAAAGAAATTCCGCAGAACATACATATAGAACGCCCTCCAAATCTATCAGCAAGGACACTATTATCGTTCGCCGCGTTCAATGTAGCGATATCAAAATAGGTGGTCAAAAACTTGAGAGTTATTGCATCTGAAACCCACTGTTGTGGAACACCTTCTCTTTTGCATACCGCATTATCTTTCAGTTCAGGAAAGATATTCGCACGAACATATTCAAATTTAAACTTTTGTGGCTCATAAAGAACTGAGCTCCCGACACCGATACTAAGCCCGGTCAACATAACCTAATCGAGGGGAGTGAATCCAAGCTCCCCAAAAGAAAAATGAAATGTGTTGGTAGTATCCCAAAACCGCTCGATTATAAAATCGATTAGAGCGTGGGATGAATCTACTACAGGTAGGGATAGTAATCTGCCCCAACCTCCCATTTCTATTATATATTGGACCCTATTAGACTCCTGAGTAATTCTCTTGTAGACCTGTAGAACTGATTTAAGAGAACCACGATGGTCAAACCTGAAGTTGGCGTCAGAGGAATATGTAATATTTGTAGAAACATGTTCCTCCATATCTTCGACAACGGTGTAATGTTCCAACCCCGGAACATCTACCGACTCGGGGACCATGGACTGTGCTTCAGAATCATCTGTGATTTTAGCTTTTTTGCTGGTTTTCTTTCTGCCAACCCATCTCGAAACAACATTGCTAGACATCTGACGAAACAAATAATAGAACATTGTCAATAAAATGAGTAAATCACCACAATGCATAAACACTTAAAATTAATTTAACAACACCTAAACAAATAGGGAAAGCAAAATTTCCATACACATTTGTACAAACAATTATACATCAAACATTCTAAAAATACATACATCATTATCAAAATACAACAATTACACCCATTATAACCAATCTAATTCAAATTACACAATTGCAAATAATTCCATACACATTTGTTTTTAAATTAAATCAAAATTAAATCAAAATTAATTTGTTTCTACACAACATAATACATTCAACTAAAAATTAAACATAAACCCACAAAAATTAAGCTACAACAATTTCGTATTATATGTTCAATTTAACAAATAACAACAAATTTTAAAACCTAATTCATAACATGTACATAAACCCTAAATAAATTCTCAATTTTATAATTATAACACAAATTCATATTTCAATAATGGATTTATAATATACTAATTAAACAACATCCACAACCAATTTAACAAACTAATCATCTAAATTATATACGAAATTAAAACAATTGAATTTAAATTTTTTTAGGGTAGAAGATATACTTTGATTTTGCTTGGAATTTGTTTGAGCAAAATATGAAAATGGAAACGAGGTATTGGGTTATCGTCAAATGATAGAGTTGTTGGCAAAATGGGGTTCTTGGAGTGTTTCGGCTGAGAGAGGTAGGAGGCGAGAAGAAGATGAAGAAATAAAAAGAAATGGAAAATTTAGGGTTATAATCGACTGAAGAACACAGGCGCCGTGTTGGAATATCGCCTCCACCAACTGGACGACACCATACCATCCCGCCCGTCTCTTTCCCACCCCAAGTGCTTCGCACGTGCAACAGGCGTCACTATAGTCTCTCGCCCGGATCATTTTTTCACACGGCTATTTCGCACATTTTCTAGACGAAATTACGGCACAGCACTTGAACAAGCGGAATATTCACAGGCCGCTTGGATAGTGAACGAGCTTCTAGGATCGAGCCTGTAGGTTAGTTTTGGATACGGGAGAACAAAATCTCGCTTATACTAGACGCGGTGTTAATGGCTCGTCCGTTTTTCCGAACGATAGGATAATAACTCGCTTACCCCCAAACGACAGTTTACTGCCTCGCTTGATCATCCTCCGTTGTTTATACACCGGATCAAAGATCAAATTTTTTGATCTTTGATCGATGAGTATAGTCGACCCATTGTGTATGCCCTAAAGACCCTCCCTTAGCTGTAATTTTCTTGGTAATAAGGAGAGGAATCATCTTTAGTTTCTTCAATGTAGGACTAAAGATTCATTCACAAAGTGAAAATGAGCTAGTGTTCCTTAGTGACCTCTTGGTCCTAAAATCCATTCCCACCGAGACCAAATAACATTTTAAGTTCATTTTCTCCAACAGCTCATAAAAAGAGTTTCAATAAATACTACAAGCAAGACCTGCTAGAGAACACTTGTGCTAAACCCATTTATTTGTTTTGTTGTTCTATTAATTTGAAGCACCATAAGAGTTTAAATCATAATCAAGTGTCACAACAGACTCGGTTCTGGCTTTAATAGATTTCATGATGTATTTAACTATAACCCAACAATTGCAACGGCCAGAGCTCCTCCACGGAAATTGGCCATCCCTACGAGATTGAGGGATCAGGTACTTGGTTGTTCGTCTTCTTCTTCACAGTCTTCTGCTTCCCAAAGGAAACTTGTGTATGCCGCTAACAAGAAGGTAAAAATGGTGAGTACTTAGAATATCTAGTGTATAGATCGATACATATATGCTCATATAACAATTTCGAGTTAAAACAGTACCTGTCTTCGGGAGCAGCTTGAACTGCACGCTCAAAGTTGCTAGATGCCAAACCTATTTAACATATTGTGATAAGATTTCACCGTCTTGAGGATCTGCTAGTATATTGCAAGTTTAATAACATATATTTCCTATTGAAATTTTTTATTTTCACGAACATTAATGGTGATAACTACATTTTACACCATGTGAAAACATCATTTTGCACATCTTACAATTGTGAAATCAGCATCTTTCCCAAAATGGTGATAACTACATTTTACACCAAAAACGGATTTGATCTGTCGAATATGCCATAAGGTTCATTTGAAGTAACTACAGTTATGTTCATAAATTCCATCTTAGAAAAAATTCATTCTCTCCATTGGCACTCAAGTTGCGCATAATTGATGCTGCCACACCAGATGTAAATGAGTCCCACATGCAATAGCTCTACAAAAATGTGACTAATAATTTCAAAACTTAGATTATACTAGAATTGGATACTGTTTCATGATTAAGATGATGCCATCGAACAAAACAATGAAAAGGCTTATGGAAATTACTACATAAAACTGATTATCAGCCCAAACACCACGAATCATTTTTAATGACAGATGCTCTTTCATAATCAAGATGTAGCTCCCAACCAATCTAACATATTGTGATAAAATTTCATCATCTTGAGGATCTGCTAGTATAGTGCAAATTTAATAACATATATTTCCTATGAAATTTTTTATTTTCATGAACGTTAACGGTGAAAACTACATTTTACACCACAATAATATGTGAAAACAGCAGTTTGCACATCTTACAATTGTGAACATCTTACAATTGTGAAAACAACATCTTTCCCAAAAATGCTATGTGAAAATTACATTTTTCACAAAAAAACAAACAAACAAACAAAATAAACAACATATAAATAGGTTTAAATTGATTAAGATCTTTTGTAACTAACTGATTGAATTTCACTCTTAAGAAAGTTAATGCCTTCGTACTGGGAACAAAAATGTAATAAAATGTGAAGCATATACCTGTTTTCTTGCTTTTACTCTTGGCCCTTTGGCATGTTATGTTGTTTAGATGTTCCTGGGTCTACGGTTTTCCTTTCCTATGGCGTCCTTTTTCACAAAATCATCTTCATAACTAGAAACCGACTTTTCACCACGAATTGATTTAGGTCATGAACATTACAACAAAAATAAATAAGGTGAGCTTTATAGGTTCACAACATACAATCATATAGTAACCAGTTACAAAAGCATATTATCAACCATGTTGGAATTCAATATATAGGTAAGAACACGAATGACATCAAACATAACAACCAGTGTGTGTCCGTAAACAAAAATTGAAAATTTAGAGAGACTTAAAATGAACAAACACAGATTTTGAGCTCTATATAAACAAACCCGATCATAGAAATCTTTTGAAAACAAATCAAAACACAAAGTAAAAAGTACATGATGAATTAGGTGATTAATCGAATCATACAAAACTGTGAAAACTAACATTTTCACATAAAAATAAAATAAACAGCATGCATGGGTTATGAACTCCAAGAACACATCAATGGTACTAATCTGGGGTGATTGCTTTCGTAGATTGAGGAGGGATAAAATCCAGCAAAAAGAAATAGAGGGATAAAAGTATTAAACTTAACATCACTTACCTTAAGATCCAACTGTGGTAAAACAACTCTTCCTTAAAAGGATGGTAGAAGTAGGAGATTACAAGTGAAAATTGGTACTTTTGATCGGCTCTGTAGATTGTTCTTTTGAGATGAAAACTAGTGAAAAATGAAAATAAAACTTATCTGATAAAACAGCTTGATAAACAATGTTAAATCTCTAGAATTGACGACAATAATCTAGAAAGTGCACTAGGCGTTATTTTGGGGATCTTTCTGATTTTTGGGATATTTGACTCTACACAGCTGTAAAATATTTTTAAGATATTTACACCACTAACTTAGATTAAAGGTTATTATTGTAATCTAATATTAGTATTACTAATTATGGGTTGATGATGGGTTTTTCATAGATAAAATAATAAAAATGGGCTACATATAGGACTGCACAACGGGCGGTCTTCGGTTTTGAACCAAAGTCAACTACCAACCCGTCTATAGGCGGGTCGGTCGAATCGGGTCGGACGGATTCGGGTTTTTTTGGCGGGTTAAACCACATTGCACTGACAGACAGAAAAAATCTTGAACAGACAGAAAATCTCCTGAACAGTTTAGAACATTTCAGCAAACAGAATATAAAGATGGAACATTTCAGCAAACAAAAAATCTCCTTAACAGTCACAGTATAACACTTTGTTTGGAAGTTGGAACAAGTAGTTGCGCTAATTAAAAGTAAAATGCTACGAAACAGAATTTGAGAAAGAGAACAAGAAGAAAATACAATCATCATCTTCCTTTCCATTTCGTGCAAGTGTGCAACACCCTATTATGCTAATTAAAGCCTCCTTTATCAATCATCTTCAAGGATCAAAGATCTCTGTCATGGGACCCAATAACTCTGCAAGAACCAGAGTTGACCTTTATGTTACATTCTTTAACAACTTCAAATTAATTACTAAAAACACCAAAATGATCCGAAAGAATGGGTTGAGTTATTGTGCTTCCAAGATATGCAAACGATTGAAGTGTATGTCAACAAATAAAAGGTAACTGCCTAAGAACAAAACTCAGTTCTTTAATAGTTGTAAAGGGAGGTGATATTGCACAGAAAACTCCCAAGGATATGGAGGCAAGTATTCTAAACAGCTAAACTACTTGACAGGGAAACTACTGCGCAGTTAATAAGTCTTTATCCATGTTGCAAAGGAAAGTTACATAGTTAATCAATAAGATCAAAGTTTTAATGCTTCAAGAGGAATAGCATGTGCATTAGTGCATGAGTGTTTCAGTCTTGAAATTGATTAATGAACAGAGAGGAATTAAAATGACGGTATACGTCTAAACCAGGCATGATACACAACTAAGAAAATGAATGAATAATCTCATGTTGCCCAGTACCCATACTATCTTGACCTATCTAAGATAAGATTTTTAATGTGCGAGAATCCAAGCTACCAATCTATCTTGATACAGGAAATGGGTTTTTCTGTAACAAGAAAAACATGTCTAGTGACAGGAAACATTGAAGACCCATTAACTAGAACGATTGATCAAAACATAGGAACTTAGTAACTATTAATGCACCATTAACAAAATATGATTCATAAAATCGTCAAAACGATCGAACTATTCCTTGACAAAAGTATTCATAAACCCCCAATTTCTGATGAACCCTAATTTTCCCACAAAAAAAGATAAACCCCCAATTTCTGATGAAATCAGATGAACCCCCACCTTGTTTGTCTGTTGTAAGTTTTAACTTGTATGTTGAACTTAATTGTCGATGAGATCAGATGAACCACCAATATTTGATGAAATCAGATGAACAACATATGAATTTGATTGTCTGTTGTAAGTTTTAACTTTTAAATCGATGTTTGTCTTATGAATGATGGTGATGGTGAAATCAAATCTTAGTTAGATTAGGATAATAGAAAGATTAGGATGGTGATGGTGATGGAGAGGCTGAGAGTGAGAGCAGCAGCCAGCAGCGGCGTAAACTTGAAGTGAAGAACAGGAGAACGAGAAATGAATAGAAAGATTAGGTTTTTTGTTTATTTAGGTTTCTTCTTTAGATGGATGGCTAGGATAAAAATTAGTAATATCAATCAATGGCTAAAAATACTCGGTTTATACGGGTGGTTCTTATACTAAACCCGTAAACCGAACCGCCATGACCGGTTTTTTTATTTTCAAAACCGTATAACAACCCGTGGCGGGCGGGTTAGGTTTAAAAACCTGCGGTTATGTCGGGTTCGGCGGGTACGATTTTTCGAGGCAATTCCTGTACAGCCCTAGCTACATATATTTTTCATTAATTAAGGTGTTCTTAAAGTGTAAAATAAATAAATGATGAATGGTGTAAATAGAGTGTGAGAAAACTATACATAGTAATTAATTAATCGTAATTAATTAAATAAGGTTATGATTTAATCGTATTTGCATGAAATAAGGTGGTGGTGGGACTTTAAAACAAAAACAGAGGATGGTGAGAGAGTGTATATAGTAAAGAGCTTAACATGATAGAAATTACAAAAAGAAAATAGAAATGAGAGAGGGATTATAGAGAAGAGTAGTAGAAGTAGCGTCAGAAATAAGTAGAGATAGTTAGGAGTGATGAGTTTTGTTAATGGGATTGATGGTGTGAATCTAGATAAGGAAAGTTGAGAGTAGAAACTAAAAGAGAGGGCTCAACGGTGAGAATAATAGTGGGTAATAGAGAGTCAGAGACTTAGAGTTGATATTCTTATCATGGTCGTAGTAATGATGATGTTTATGTTGATGATAGCTAATGGTGAGGATGGGTAGTATGATTCATATGAAGAAAATGAGTACCATAGATACGAAGATGAATGATGGTGATGATGGTAAATCATGTTCAAATGACTAAGGTAATTTATCTAAACAATTCTAGTATATTATTGATGATTTGGGTAGTTGTAATACAGTGGAAATAGTTTGGAATAACGTTAATAATATTTTGGATAATCATGATTTTATGTGAGATTTAAGTGTCTCTGCCTCTTTTTATTTCTTGAATTTGGTAGCCTTAAAGTTAAAATTAAACTTAGCTCTATAAATAAAAATTGTAGTTCATGGTCCCTAATACATGTAGATATAAAGTTTGTTCAATTTGTTAAAAAATAAGTGAGTTATAGGCCTTAAAGTTAAAATTAAACTTAGCTCTATAAATAAAAATTGTAATTAATGGTCCCTAATACATGTAGATATAAAGTTTGTTCAATTTGTTAAAAAATAAGTGAGTTATAGGCGTTTAAAAATGAGCATGTGCGACTTAATTTAGGTGTAAATAGCCACGAGTGAACATCTTTTAGAGCGATTATAGATGGGTTAAAGTGTGAATTTGGTATATAATCAGTAGGCAAAAGTTGTAGAGGAGACTGTCATCGTTTAACAGAACCATCAAATTCCCTTTGGTTTTGAATTGAGAAATCTAGAGACCTTCAAAGTTGAACCCTTGTGTTGTGTATAAGGGTTGAATACTTGAAATTTGGCCAAGTAAAGGGGAGGAAGATGACTAAGTCAGACTAGCTGACTCAGATGACTTGATCCGAGTCAGACCACTTCATGGGCTGGGTTAGCTAGGAATTGCTAATTAAACCTATCAAGAGGACCCGTTTAATGGGTGGTCCATCCATCCAACTAGTTTTACTCGTTAGTCTTTTTTCATGTTTTTGGACAAAAACATTAATCTTAGGTCCACTACACGTGCAAGACTCATTATGTGTTTATATAAAATATCCAAAACACCTTTACGTACATAATCAAAACAATATTTTAGGCAAAGTCATCTTCATCACTTTCTCTTTCCAGGTTCTACTAAAACGAGTCTCTGGATGATGGTGATTTTTAGATTTCTTTGATTACTTTAGCGAATTCAAGCTCAGTTATATGTATTTGGTAAATTGATTACTTTAATTGCTTATTTTAGTTTAGATTATTTTCTTGATTTTTATTCTTATAATGTTTATTTCCCCTAAATGTTTTGTTGATTTCAGATCTTATATACTGTGATTTCTATTGGTGGAAAATGGTGATTTTTCGTCTATTTCCACATTGGTTTTGAATGTAAAGATGTTGTGTTTGTGGATTTTTTTGCTTTGATTTTGAATTCGGACGTCAAGACATGGTTAAAGCTCGTAAAAACATCAGCGGAAGAACTAGAAGATCCGGTGATAATGAAATTAAACGAGCTAAGAAAGCAACTTGTTCCATTTTACATCCACCATTTCACCACCACTTGTAATTTATCTTTGTTTTTGTTTAATTTAGTAGGTGATAAGTTGATTGTTTATTTTAGGTTTGGTTTGATGTGGATGATGTTCTACTATTGACTTCTTATATAAGTTATGAGCAAAATGCCTAACCTCACTATGATAATCAATGGTGGAGTTAGTGCTTGCTCTTAGTTTAATCGGTATGGAGTTGAGTCACTTCTTATTCATACCGATATTGCTTGCTTTTAGATTTTAATTACACTCAATGTTATTGATATTTCTTGTCTATAAACTCTTTAGTTTTCATATTGTTGGTATGCCCATGATGCCATGATAGCTTGAGATACGGCAAGAGAATAATAGTCTAATCCTTACAGTAATTACATTTGGGTTCTTAATTCCTTGAATATGTACGCATGTTCGTTTATCTCTTGTGTATAGATGAGTGCATATCTTAATATACTGTGGATAGATGGGTGTATATCTAAATTGATATGAACTTGATGAATGAGGTTTTAGAGTAGAGTAACAAAGAAACTTAAGCACATCTTCAATTTATCTATTTTGCTTCTCTGTGATGTTTACCTAATATTTGCATAATAGGGTCTGCAGGAGTTTGCATAAAGGATGTTTTTCTCTTCTTCTTTTTTTATAACTGATTATTGTATTATTACTTGCAGCCGCAGGATATTACTAAACCAGTTATAGATGAAATTTGTTCTTTATTGAAGAAAAGGTGGGATTTATTTTTGGCAATTAAGTTAAAGCAAGAAATTCTTCTTTGTAAGCCTTCTAAATTTCTATGGACATAGCTAGAACTTATTGTTCCCAAATGGCACTAACAATTACACGCACTATGATTTTTCTCATAGTTACGGAGTTTTCACTTAGTATATATCGGTATGTACTAAAGTTGGTCGAGTTATGTTTTAGTATATATTGGTATATACTAAAGTTGGCAATCTTTTGTTAATGTCTATTTTTGTTCTAGCTAATGAAATGTTGTAACGATCTTCATTTTGCATGCAATATATATTTACTTATTGGGAAGTCTAAAATGGTATAACAATATATCATAAGAATTCAACAGAATCCCCAAGACATGAGCTACCATGTTAAACATAGAATCATACCGTACCCGATGTTCTTGCACAGAGAAGAGTTTTCTAAATTCTTTTGGATGGTTTGGACTTTTGGATTCTCTAGTGGAAAAAAACCACAGTGTATATATTTGACTCCTTAATGTGAAGTGTTGACTCTTGATAATTTTGATTGTGTATTTCGCAGTCGACAGTTCTGCGGCAGGAGTTGGATAAAGTGAAACAACATATTGTGGAGTCTGAGAAAAACCTCAAATTCAAAGAAGAAACATCAAATGTTGTTATGGCCGTTGGAGATGCAGTAGACAAGTCATTGAGGTTAGAAGACTTGCAGGCATCAAGGCTGACAGAGAGATTGGAGGAATAACGGGGTCTGGAGGAATTATCTCATTAGCTTGAGTATGATACTCAGTACATATCGATATGTACTAGTTTTCACTTACGACATATCAATATGTACTAAAGTTAATCTGATTTTTAGGAAAAAATGATGTGAATGACTAGTCACTTGATAGTTTGTTATTGATCTCTTTTAGGTTAAGTAATCTAATATGTTTGTTTTCTTCCCATGTGTTTAGGTAAAACTTAGTTAATTTGTATATGTCCTTTAATTATCCAATCCGAAAGAATTTAATGTTATAACGGTCCAACAATGCTTTTTGTTAAAACAACAATTGTTATGTAAAAAATTGTCATGGTCATTGCTAATTATACAGTATATATAAATATTCATTGTTGGAATCATATACAACAGTG
>JAJJMC010028279.1:645938-669907 GCA_023531435.1 Papaver californicum
ATCTTTGGTTACATAAACATAGATGGGTTGTGTAAAATAAAAAAAAATGTATATGAATAATAATTTGGATTTTGCTTTCAATTTTTGTTCTTCAATCCTAAATAACTATAAATACACTAAATAACTATGGTTGGTTACATAGCCGATGATAAAAGGAGGGTGCACAAAGTTGCACTCACAGTAATGGGATTTTAAATCACTTTTATAAAATTTTCTTTTAAATCACTTTTATAAAAAAATTCCTTATATATTTTAAATATTAATTGTAAAAGAAATCATTGAATCATCCATATCCAACATATCCAACCCGTCGGATGTTAGATTGGATATGAGTATCAAATTAAAACCCACGATACATCAGATTGGATGCGGACGAAGAATACTGGACCAACCCGGACCATGCTCACCCCTAGTTTATTTTATGACACGGTAAATTTTTAGTATTTCACATTTCAGCCACCTATAATAACAATCAGTCAATGGCCCAATCTAACTTTCTAGTATATATATATATATATTTTTAGCCCATGCCTGTCAGAATTTAAGCTTAAATCTTGTTAGAAAGTATGAATTTTTCTAACTTACTTCTTCGGTTCTTCCTAATACCTGCATCTTTCCATTGTACTAATTCTCTATTAGTTTAACTTTTTTCATCAATTCACAAAAGAAGTTGCAACTATAATAACCATCTCAAAATCGCTGAAATTGATAACCAGGATCATAGCCACAGTAATGTTTAGTTTCTCATCAGCTTTCAACATTATCTTGAATTTGAGAAGGGATATGATGTGTAAAATGTTTAGTTTCTCATCAGCTTACACCATTATCTTGAATTTGAATTAGATTTGCAAAGGTAGACAGAATTATGTTCTGCTTATAGCATTATCTTGTTTCAATGACATACCCTCATGAATACAACTTCCTCGCTTGACCATTATCTACCGCAATACAATACAGTAATCTACATAGCTACTATTCTATTATGCTTCATAAATAAAAAAAAAAGACTACTATTGTACTATCAGCATTGCAAAATTGTGGATCACAACTGTTTTGAAGAATGATTTATAAAATCTTACCAAGAAAAGGTTGCCAATAACACCCCTTCAAGGGCCTGAACTATTCACAAATTCCATAGCCTTCTCCTTCACATATTCAACCCTTTCTTCATCGCCAAAAGATTTCTCATAGTCAAGATACTTCTTAAATAAAAACTGCATAAGAAAGTGACAGTATCATAAATATCAAAATCAAAAGAAAGCAGAAATATAATAATCAAACGAGTAGGATGATGCAAAGAGCACCTTCATCTTTTTGGCTGGAAGACTTAAGCTTGTCGCTCTCTCAAACAATGCACGGATCAGGTCTACATCTCCAAGTCGAATCTCCTGTTCGTGATAAAATTGAAATATTAAAAGTACATTATATACAGGAAAAATGTACACATATATATAATGGAACAAGGACTTACCTGATCTAGATACACACTCCACAAGTCTGTTCTTTTGGGGTATTCTCGCAGCATTTCCTCAAACATGGATCGACCTCTATCCGGCACACCACACTTAAACTCGAGAATTGCACACTGAGAGATGAACTTAATATGCTTATGACGGGGGAGGCAAAGAAGTGCACGCTTGATTATTCCTTGAATTTCATCTTTTCCTTGCTTAAGCAAGTTCTGTACTCGCCTTGACCAGACCTACAAATTCGCAACATGTTAAAACCTAGAAAGATCATTTTCACATTCTGGGAAATAGACAACACACTAACATCTCCAAAATATACCTTGCAAGAGTGTTTGAACTTCTTTGACATTTGATCAAGAAGGTCGTTTGCTAATTTATGCTGTTCAGTCCTTTCGTACATCCCTAGCAACGCCAAATGAACCTTTTTAGGATCACAGTACTGCAGAGCTCTTTGAAACGTCTTTGTGACAGCCTCCTGAAAGAATATCCATCAAAATAGAACACATTGAGAAACTATATAGATGTAATGAAGTTAAATGAGTACACTAAAGTAGTTCATTGCTCTTACCTCACGAGGATTACCGTATTCATTTTCTAAATTGAAGTAAGCCACCCAAACATTTAACTTTTCAGCCTCTTCTCGGGTGTTTATCGTTCTCAAAGCCCTTTTCACAACATAAAAGTTAGAGGCAGTCTATCAGCACTAGTGAGGACAGTGAATAATAAGGCAAAAAATTATAGTACACACATAGCATGTAAAGCTTAGAATATAAAGCTCCAAATATAAGTGAACAGCATAGGATTCATGTTCAGGTAAACACACCTTTCAGCAATTGAGCGAGCCTTCTCAATATCAGCCAGAGAAAGCATAAAAGCCATGTACTTTATCCAGACAAAGCTACTATTAGGTGAGCTTCTCACAAATTTTTCGAATTCATCAGCAGTCCTAGGTATGTCTTTCTCAAGTAGTCTTTGCTCTGCGGTACTAACTTCTAGTTCCCTGTGCATGGAGTTTGAATGTCAGACTAGCTAAAAGCAATGTTCAAAAACGCAAAAGCGGTAAGCTCTCCTAGCAAAGAGTAAAGCGCTGCTAAAAAGCGTTATCTAAACACTGCTTCATTAAATATATAAATTAATAAATACTTATGAATCTATATGAAAAACTAAGAAGTTGTCAACATAAGTGCCATACTTCCAAGCTGTATCCTTTTTGGTACACTTTCTAGCTTGGCTAGACATGATTAAAGAATTGAAGAAGATCACAGACGAGAAAAGAGGAAAAAGGAAGAAGGAAGAAGGAAGAAGAAACATCTAAGACAAGTGGCTGAATGAGATAATAAAATAGATTTAGGGTTTTTAAATTTTATTTTAAGGTTATAAAAAGCTAAACAGACTTCTAAGGCCTGTTTTCGGGCTTTAAAGCCCAAACTAAAAACTGACAGACTATATGCAAGGCGTGAGTATTAAGGCATTTTGGAGGAGAGCCGCAAAAAAGCGAGTATTGAGGTGTGAGGCAAAACGTTTTTTTAAACATTGGCTAAATGTTTGGCAATGACTATCTTTATTCCTAGTGAAGATGATATAACAAACTGACCTCTCTTCCTTTGCTTTTTTCTTCATGGGCCTCTTGTTTTTCTCAGCATTAAAGTCTTCCTCATTAACATGCTCCATGATTCCATTTTCAATGTTATCTAATCTGGAGTCGTCTACATCATCAAGAGTAACCTCTAGTGGAAGAACAGAAGCCCCTGATTCTGCTTCTGCAACAAATGGGTATACTTCATTTGTGCAATCTTCATCTACAGAAAAGTCACCAGGAATGTTGTTCTCTTGCAGTGTCTGAGAACCATCAGAGTCACTATCACTGTCGGTGACTTCAGCAGAATCTTGGTTTAACATATGGTCAACACTCGCATCATCGTTCAAATCACCCACCGTAATCAGATTCTTCATTCCAAGTGATATTCGATGCTTTTCAGGGTCCACCTAACGAAGCAACCCATCAGAAGAAAATAGAACTCAAACTTTCCACGTTCACATGAAACTAACATTAAGTATATTATAAATCATTTACTGAGCACTATGGCTTCTTCGAGAACTCAAAATGTGTCTACCTTCAGAATCTTTGCTTTAACTTCCTCTCCAGCTCTATATTTGCTGTCAATGCTCTCAGTCTGTTCATCACCTAGCTCTGATTTATGGCACAAACCAATCTACAGAACGTATATGAAAATACATTAAAGCAAGGGCTATACAATCCTACATAGCTGAGTCAACTCCACAAATCCAAAATAAACACGTTCATAAAATAGAATATTAGAATATATTCAGAGCAGACACAAGTAACCTACACTGCAAAGGTCAAGATACCACCTCATATCATAAACAAACAATGCATATAAGGTGTGGATGATTCATATTGAAAAAATGTATAAAGACTTTCTAAGGTATCTTCAGTAGTAGCTAAAGCAAATAGATAGTAAAGCACTGCACCTATGGCAAGTTATATTTTGCAATCATACTCACCATGTTCATCTGATCAATTGTAATAAATAAACCATATGTCTCAACTCGCTTAATCCTGCCAGATATAACATCACCAACATGTAGACTCCTAAAATCACCCACATCGGATTTCGATGACCTATTTGCAGACCCTGTCTTTAAGCTTACTTCAACTCTCTTGGACAAAGGTTCTACAGACAAAACCCTGTACGAAATAGTCTCTTTAGAAATGGAAATCACCAAATAGATCGTTACTCCTATTTTAGTGTTTAACGTACTTACTTGCCATTTACAAGTTTTCCCACGGGAAATTCCATCTCAGGGTTTTCAATGAAACCATCAGACAAGTTTGAGAGGAGAATTTTCGCATCTATCTTCCGGGAGAGCATAATAAAACAACCCTTTGGCATTAAATTCTTAATATAGCCCTACAAGAAATAAAAAATTATATCAGCGTCCAAAATCCTTTCAAGGAAAGATCCAGTAAAAACTAAAGAACTAAAGTAAAAAAAAAAAAAAAAAAGATAAATCATGAATCTGGACAGCAGGAGCCACATTATATAATCAGAAATCATAATCGAATTTCCATCCTCTTCAAATAGCGACAGTGGTACATTTCAAATGGAATTGGGACATGGTACCAACCATTACTTAAAAATAAGTGTTCCACCGAAGAGTTTTATTTCATACCTGTACAACCATATTTGGATGAAGCTCCTCTATCTTTTCAAACCGCTTGTTAGAATCCCTAAGAATCATGAATACAAAGACTTATTTCCAAAGTGGTATACATTATAATGAAACTCCTATTATCAACATAGACCTAATAAGCAAATTACTGGCAATAGACCCCCAACATGAATTGATGATGGATGAGACTCAAAAACCTAAACAACAAATACAAGTACACAAAAAATAAATGAGAGCAATGTGCAAGAATCAAGATCAACTGACAAGAGGCAGACTGACAATGAACCAGTGTTTGTCTTATTGTTGCTCCGTCTACCCATTTTCATCTAAACCCTATCCCGTTATCCATGATACAATGAAACACGGAAACAACATTTTCATAGATAATTTGAGCAACATATTCTTGCAAGAACTCCAATCAAAGATACTTCCAGAAAGTATAAACCAAGAAAGAAAATTCTCATGGACATGAATTTTCAGTTATACCTTTTTACGTATCTATACTAGCATAGATGTGATTTATGTAAAACCTAAAATACTGAACAATCTAAACTGTACAGATATAAATGACTGAGTTAAAATACTTACACATCGGTGTGAAGTTCCAAAGTGCCCTGAGTCTCAATCTCTTGTAAAGACGCACGCAATGACAAATCAAAGTGTGTGGTGCCCTTAAGAGAGCGACCAATTTCTAGGACCTTATACTTGACAATCTCCCCTTCCTGGTATCCAAGAAGTGGGTTTGGCATCCAACTATCCGTAAGTTCAGTAAAATGAACCTTTCCAAAGAGATGAGGTCCAATTTGCACAAGCAGCCCACCAGCACCTGGAAGTATTTTTGTAATTCTACCAGCACGAACATCACCTTCATGTACATGTTCGCGAACATTCTCAAGAGCGTCAGTATCAAGAGATCCTTTGGAGACAACTGATAAGGGATGCAAAATCAAGCGTATTAAATTCTTCTCCTTGTGAACACTTAAAATATGACCAGTCACACCTTTCCCAACAGGAAAACGTTTTTTGATATCACAAAGTTCAGAAGGTTCAGTCGCACTGTCTAGAAGAAACAGCTTAGCCATCATATGACGAGACACTGTTAACCAGACCCACTCATTGTCCACCTTTACAACATACCCAGTAATACATTTTCCAACTGAAAAATCAGACTCCTTAGTCATCAGCTTGTCGTCTATTTCTTTGGGTCCTGGAAAAGAATCACAAAAATATATTTTGAAGCATAGAGAAAAAAGTATCCCTTGGAAAAGAAAAATGACAAGATAGCAAAAAAAGAAACACTACATATCTATAAAACAGCTAACCAAGATTATCAAAACAAACCATAGGAAATTCGTACAGAAAGATCCAAAGTAAAATACTGACGTTGAATATATTTATTCCGTAATTATTATTACCTGAAATCATTGATGGTCGGATGGAGAGTTCCCATTGGGTCTTTTTGCTCTTCTTATCTGACGGACCAGGCTTTTCAACAATTCTTGCTGTCAACACTTGGCCAACTTTAATTTTACTAAATGCACCCGTCACAATATGATCATCACTGGCCTATATCATTATGTAAGATCAAGATCTAGTATAACACCACAAACCGATGTAATACGTTCAAATAGCAGTGACAGTTAACTATAAAAGTAAAATAAAAAATGTTCACCTCTGTTATATGCACTCTCCCATGGAAATTGACTCCAAACTTCAAACGCAATTCTAGAGGCCTTAGCTCAGTAACCTGGATAAAACAACTATACTAAGAAAGTTGTTTTCGAAATATGTAAAAGGAAAACAATGTCTTAAGAGTAAGGAAAAAAATACCTCTGCCTCAACAAGTGAGCCAACATTGTAACTGGACTTTTTCTTGGCCCTCTTCGAACTGGAAGTCTCAACAACCTCCTTCAAAGATTTCAGAAGCAATAGAAGTCTCCCAGTCGCAGATGAGCTAGGAAGATCCTCAACAGTGGCAACCACACTGCAGTTAATAGAACCTCTCAAGCTATTACCCATTTTGAACAAGCAAAATGTAAAAAAGCAACACGAAATAAAATATGTGATTTTGAGGGCGACGCATGCAGCGAGGCATTGGTATAGCTGTGGCGCCAGATAATAATAACCTCCCAAAAAATTACTAGTTATGCAAATATATTTTATGTGCAAACATAAAGTTAAATGAAATAGAAGATTGGGCCTTAATTCCCCGTGAAAAAAGTAGGTGACTGTAAAATAGAAGCCTAAAATGCTAGATTTAGGGGTTTTTTGGAGAAGCATAAAAGAGATCAGTCGAAAAGCGTCTAACATAAAACCACGAACACCTCATGCACTCAACATCTCTGGCATATAACCAAACATTATTACAAGAGAATGCATTGTCCCTATTCAGCGAAGAAAACATCACTATCACAGAAGAATCTATAAATATAAATTGTCGACAGAAATTTTGGAAATATGCAAACCTTTGGCCATTCACGAAATGTTTGTTCGGAAGCTTCTGTGTATTGTAGTCGGCTATTGATGCATAACCTATGGCATGATTAAAATCTGTTATGGAAAGAACCTACATCCAATGATAATGAAGTTCAGATAGCATAAAATCAGTTGAAGTACATCATAATCCCATAAGCTCTGCCAAGAATAAGAATGTCAGAAAGTTCTATAAGAAAGCACTTACCAAGTAGTTCTCTTTGACAAGCTCTACAACTGCATTAACAGTTTGATGCAACTCCATATCCATAGATTTATCTCTCTTGCGTTTCTGGAATAAGTCAAAAGACATGAACATTAGGACTTCAGTAAACACAATATATAGGTAAGAACTTCCTCTTTAGATGCACTAACATATTTTTTCACATTAAAATACTCCTTTAGTTGCTTACAGGAATTAAAAAAATGAAGTTTCCAAATTGGTCTTCTTATCCCCCGGTTAAAAATACTCAACATTTTAATCTTTGTTTAATACAGGTAAAATGAAGCTATTAACACGAGACCAGAAAAACATAATAACAAGAGTTTGTAACAACAAGTTTACACGAAAATTGAATCGGCCTTGATATTGTGAACGGGAGGGAATCCAAAATGAATTTCCATTAAAACTGATTCTAATTGATTAAGTTAAGAACTACCTTCTTAGAGGCCTTGTTATCACCACCATCTTCTTTGACCCGACAAACCAACTCAGGTCTGAGAGACAAATCTACAAGTTGCTCAGACTTATTAATGTCAAGAACAACAGCACGAACAATAGACCCTTTTTCAACACTCGTTCCACCTACTGAAACGAATGACTCAAAACTTATTAGAGCGAGAAGTAAGGCATAAAGAGCTTACCAGCTGTTAAGGGAACAAAAAAATTGACAGTGTACATCAAGACATTAGAACGCAAATGAATGATAAAGTGGTTGAAAAAGAAAAACCTACACTGATAGTGAGTAATAAAACCAAAAACATCAGTCTGCTGCTTAAAGCGAAGAACAACCCCGAATTCTTTGTTCTCGTGAATCACTCCTTCAACAACACTCCCTATATTAAAGTTTTCCACCCATTTGAAATCAATATTTTTGGAGTCCGACATTTGCATTTTAGCAATCTGCATCACAAAGTTAGACAATTATCAGTAAGACTACCAATTAGTATTACAAGTGCACTAACAATAACTTAAGTGAAAGTAGTACAGAACTGGGTGCTACAGATAGGCAAAAAGAAACAAAATCAGAGGGAGTTGTTATAGTTCGCAATAAATATATAAATAAACAAATACATATTTGATATATTCACTGTTAGTGATGAATGACCAGACTATAAAAGTTGTTCGGCTCAGCAGATAATACAACCAAACCAGCACCCTGGCGCACAGTAAGAATCATATATCCTCAATGTAACCACAGGGTAGTACCACATGAAAGACAATAAGTAACTTTCTCTTGCAGAACAAAAATCAAGAAAAAAACATTTCCTTTAGCGCAATTATTGAGAGAGCATATGTGTTACCTTGTCCTCCAGAAGAAAATATCCCTGAATAAAGGACGTGTCAGTTGAAAAGCAAGACGACTGCTTCAAGGAGAGTGTTATTCTACTTGTATCGCTGTTAACCTGAAAGTAACAGCAACCAGATCAAACAACAGCAAATTATTCAAGATTCTAGATATAAACAGCTATTAAACCAAGTTATGTCCACTTACAGTTTCGACATGACTTCGAACAGATTGTCCGATGTCAAAGGCTTCAGATATATCAGTTCTTTGGTCATCTAGAACCTTCAAGAAAATCAGGAAATCAGGCCAAACATCGTGATAGCAGATTACTAATAGTATGTAAGCCAACAGCAAAGCCTAAACATTTACTTTATTTTTAGGAGAGAATCCCGTCAACCTCCCAAGAAAACGAACAAAGCAGCCACCTTCAATCGAGTTGCAGACATATCCCTGGTTATCAAGAAAAAGAAAGTTAATTCTACGAAGATAGCAGGATGACTAATATTATACCCTACGAAGAGAGAAATTAACCATCATATCAAGCTTCTTACAGGGACTATAGAATGAGGATGAATCTGTGCAATATCCGAAGGAAGCTCTGTAGCAGAGTTAATAAGAGAAAGTTTCGCAGAGAGTATCAAACTGTTGCCGTCAACATCTGCAAGTAGATGGTGAAAATATCAAACCTAATAAAACAAGATTAATGTTTCCCGTAGTACGTAGATATGATCCATTTAAGAGTAAACATAGTCCAGTAACATTGCACGCGCCTATCATTAGATTAAATATGGAATCAAACCCCTTGACTAAAACGCTTGCTGAAAGATAATTAATTATGCATAACTCAAACTTACTGATTCTTTCTTTTATGCCATGCGCACATTAGGCAACCTGATGCATACTTCTAAAAACTAGGGATGTCTTTGTCAATTGGACCCAATTAATCATACCATCCAGTCCGAAGGTGTTTCAAAATAGCAGACAACGTTCGCTATTAACAAAATTTTGATTTAGCAAAAAATGAAAATAAAAACAGAAGACAACCAAACAAGCAAAATTCTGAACAGGTTCCAAGTTAAAAATTTTAATTGTTTATTCTTTACTGTTATTTTACAGTTTCTTACAGATGTTACACCTTAAAACAGGAACCAAGTTATTCCAGAAATGGAATAAGAACTGACTAAATGGATATCCTACCAGATGAGTTTTGGATTCAGCTATTTGAGACCTCAGTTGTATAGTAAAACGTTCTCACAATGTCAAACAATTTTCTACACTAAAGGGTGTAACTCTTTGAAAATTGTCGTTCATGCTCTATATAACACAAATGTTTACAAAAATTGAGATGGCCATCATTAAACAAACTTTTATCTTTAAATATCCATTAATAAACTGATTTAATCTCTCCTCCGCACCATAGCTCACCAAAGATGATACTACACATGATTCTAACTACATAGTTATGTAAGACATGTTTCCCGAGTATGTATATATGATATATCCTCTGAATGTATAGTGTATTGAACCAAAATTTGGAAATTACTGAAAATTGTGAGCTTACCGAGAACCACAAGTTGATCAAATTCATGCCCAGGCTTCAAGACAGACTTCATCAAAGTAGTGTGTGCTACAAAGTAAACAAAAAGATTAGCGTAAATAACTTTTGAGAAAAGTTAATATCCAAACACTAATGAGAACAGGTACCTTGATTGTCCGCCAAATGTTCAATGAGTATGGTACCCTTCGAATAACCTTTAGCGTTCACTTCCACGATAACTGCATTAGGAGTCAAGCGCTCAATAACACCAGAAACCACGCTACCCAACTTTAGTACAGCTTCTTCTGATGTTCTGTCAGAAAGAAGTCAAGAAAACAATATTAAGATGGAGATGTTACTAACTTCGCAAGATGAAATGGTAAACTTTTTGGAAAGAAAATAGCAGTAACAGTGAGAACAATTTATTATGTTTCTTATAATTGAAAAACAAAAATGAAACAGTCTAGTTGAACAGCGCAATCCAATACAAAAATTCTAATCCTGTTCCAAAACATTTTGCAACAAAATTTATATTCCTTAACGAACAACAAAAGCATATAAGTTAGTAGGCCTTGAGAACTTAGATGGATGTGTACCACCGAAGGTTTAAAGAAACAGCAGGGAGAGGCATTTTCCGCTGGAAATGCGAGACACTGCCTCACATTGTGATTTTTAACAAGTTACCAACTAGTCCTACTTAAATTTGAACATATTAACCTAGTGCCCTAAATAACAATAAGCGACTGTATTGTCTGCTCTGTATGCTACAACAATCGTGCTTGAATAGCATTTATATCTGGGTTTGATCAAGGCCATCCGTAAAGCCTTTATGAGGAAAGTCGTATTCTCAAATACGCCTTGCTCAGTTAGAGATTCTTAATGCCCAAAAGCCAATAGGCTAACCTTCAAAGCTAGTGGAGACCAGACATGACAACGATCGATTTAACATACAGAAGTTCGTAAATTTAAGAGAGTCAACCCTCATACACGCCGAGTAGAACGTATGATTTGGCACCTTCATACACATACACACAAAATTCAAACACGGTGGGAGAATGAAAGTGAACCTTGTTGGAGACATAAGAAAACTAATGTTGATCCTCCGGGAAGCAGGAATTGCACTCATTACCCTACATTTCACAACTTGTCCAGCATGATACATAGAACTTGCTTCACAGCCTGGGTCTAATCCAAGTTCAGATCTGATTATGAGAGGAAATAATCAGCTAAAGAAACAATAAGGAATAAAAAGATCAATAATAGGAGGGCTATAAAGTAGATAATCATAAGAGCTCACTCTATCTGTATCTCACAACACAAGTCCTGAATGACAATGGTCAATAATTACAAAAAAAGACAAGGTAGAAAAGTTGCCTAGTTATGTTCTTGAAAAGGGCAAAGTGGTTGCTCTTTATCCACAGACTAATTTCATATACAAATACTCCCTCCCACTTAAATTATAAGTCCGCTTTGACTTTGTCAAGATTTTAAGAAGACGTGGGAATTTATAAGACTACCCATATTAAATGTTGAATTACTACTATATTTAAAGGAAATTTATAAGGAATCTAACCTTTACATCCAAAAATATTTTTTAAAAAAAGGAAATGAAGATAAACAAGAAAGATATTAAATAGATTTATTTCCTATTTCTGGAGATACTATTTATTTTTTAGATTTTATAACTATAAAAACTTAAGGGTATATTTGATAGTTTAACGAAAAAATATGACTATAAACAGAAGCTGACAGACGAAAATAGAATAGAGGACGGGTTCATTTTCCTTACCACTCGACGAATTCAAGCTAGATTACAGTCAGCCCAGAGCTAAAAGGGATTCACTAGCGTCAAAGTTCCAACATGGACAAGGACTGCTCAAGCTACCAAGTCAATCAAGTATACAAATGAGAAAATTCCTAGCTCTTGGGTAGTATGAGCCGGATGAGCAATTATACAATATCCGGGGCCAGATCGCTATGATCGTTACTGTATCCGTATCGAAGAGATGCGCCAAAGTGTTCGCCGCTCTCGCGTCAGAAACTGACTTATAATTTAAGACAGAGGGAGTAATACTTTTTATACACTAAATCAATATGACGAAATCATGAAACAAGTAGATGCAATTGTATAGCATAGTGCTGACTAAGATCGTCGCATATGCAAAAAATCCACAAGAATGAAATGAATAAACATGTATGCAAGTTTAAGGTCTGTGTAACAGCAAGGGACTGGTTATATAGAGCAACTAACCGGCGAGCAAATCCATGCACTCCATTGTAAAAGTTCACATAGCACCCATATGTTTCAACTTTTCCGATCCATCCATGTGTAATTAGTCCATCAGTAGCATCGGCATATGAACTAAGAATAGCAAGTTTTGACTTGACCTGAAGAGAACACAGCAAACAAGATAGGAAGATAAGAAAAATCACGGGGGACTTCCAGAAAAGGGGCTGAAATGCTGAGGAACTGAGAACCGACCAACAGAGATCCTAATGAATTAGACTGTAAGAAAATGGTAAGGAATAACTATAATAACACAAGAAACAAAACATACAAGAGTTTTTTTGTGTGTGACTGATATAAGCCTGGACTTGAAACCTAGCACTCGGAATGCTAAATCTGCTCCAACCTACACGGAACAATTGCCACAATGATAAACAAGTTAACAATTTATTCTTTTCACACAAACAACACAGTTAGGAGGTAACAGACAATGAGAATAATTTATACTAAGAGAAAATACCTTGAATTTCTTCCCGGGCTTTGGGACTTCAAGCTCTGACATGTGTGTAAGAGGACAAAGTGCCTTCACACCAGTCGATAACTGCACATAAGCACCAAAGTCCCCGACAGAGGTTACCTTCCCCTTAACCACCATACCAGGCTTGGCATCTGAGTGAGTGAAAACTGATCCCTCCAAGGCACTAGCCTGAATAAAGTATGTAGAATGGTGGAAGCAAATTAAGAAACCACACTTTGAATACCGAACACTAAAAGAACGAGCCTTGCATAACAGAAGCAGAATGCAAATGCTAAGCGGTTTGACACATTATATACAATATATTGCTAGCAAGGGGTCAAACTTGTAGTCTGCATAAATTTGCAACTAGTACATGGGAGATAAATCATTTGAATCCAGGCACCAACAATATTAACACCTTGGCGGATAAATTCTCTTTACGTAATTTTAAGGCCTCTAATCTAATGTGCACCTCTCATGCAGAGAAAATACATTAAGGGCAAGACACAACCTTCAAGATACCCAATGCAAGTCCTTCCAAGTGCCTGAATCCTAGAATTCGAGCACGCACAGTATTCCCCTCCTTGTACTTTTTCTCCAGCTTCCGAACTTCCTCATCAGCCACATCACATATCTAAATTCAACAAAAGAAAAGTTCCAAAACAGCAGGCATGGTCTAAGTGGTCATAAACATACGGAAACATCAACAAAAAAAAGATGCAATAATATGAACTTACACTAACATACGCCGGAGTTGGTACTGGAGTTGAAGGAATCTCTAGCAGCAGGCCCAACCCTCTATCAACTCTAACTACACGGGCGCTATCATAAATATCACCAGTTTTAACATGCTAGAAACAAACCACATTATTAGCCAGGCAACAAAAGACATTGATAAAAATCACAATCTCAACCATTACACCATAAATGCAGGTAACTGTGAGGTAAACCTATCAAATACCAGCTAACGGTGATAAAAATGGTGCAAAATGAATCACTGATCAACTTCTTCTAGGGTCACTAAGCAGGCCAAGTTGGTGACATCCACACAAATGGGCTCAAATCTTGGGCATACGAGTTTTACAAGGTTCACAGACCTGAAACCTCACAGGAAAAGTGCAAGAGGTATGCCACTACACCTTTATGTGCAGTATTGGTTGTAACAGGTTATTATAGATTAAGAAGCTTGGAGTTACTCATTTAGAATCTCCAGACAAATCTTAGCTATTCAATATAAAGATGATGTAATACCACACAATCTAAACAAGTTTCTTTTTTAAGAGCAGTGTCCATTTGGCTTCGCACTTTCGAGTTCTTATTTAGCATTTTATTTCTCGTGGGTCTGCTCATGGGGTTGAAAGCCTGATGTTTCGATGCTTACTCCTTATGCCTCCAACATCCAAAACGCTTAACCTGTCACACATGCCTGAAGTACATGGTTGATTATATGTCTAAATTCTTGTGTCCGACAATCTTTGACAAACGTTTCGTGGAGCACCTTAAAAGACCTTCTCTTTGGCTTCTTGAATTCTGATGCCTTTTAGGCTAAAATACGCCCTAAACTACGCTTTTGACTCGTAAACTCTCTTAATGTTTTCATTAGTAAAAATATATTTAAGATTATTGTTGTTGTTTTATCTTATGTAAATATTATTTTAAAACGTCCTATAAAAAGTTTTTAATCCACTAGCAAATAAAGCAGAAGAAATGTTAAAGTTAATTCAGCAACATCAAGGACATCATGACAGACTACGAGTTTGAGAGAGTTGCTTGCATATGAAAATTCCAGATACTGAATATGATCAGCAAGAGCAATTAATTTCTTACTATAGTCAAGTAGACTTACTGAAGGAGGAGCTTTATAATGAACCAGGTGATGGTTCATGGTGAGACCAACAGCCCTAGTTGATGGATCAACAAATAATATCCGAGCGTTCACCTAACCCAAAAATAATCACCAATCAGACAAAACTGCAGAAACCCGTGCATTATTCATACCAAGGTCCAATTGGCAAGTTGCATATGGAGAAACATACCTTCTTATTTTGTTCATAGTCCTCTTTCCACGTTCTGGTTGGAAAAGAATTTTGCAAATGAAAAACATCAGCCTGTAGAAAATATTAAACGAATGTGAGATGATAAATCAGCAACTGCATTAGATAATGGATACTGACCAACTAGTTACAGAGCTATGGTCTTACAGTTCCTGTGAAATAAGTAAGGAATGATAACATAATCCCATTTTCAAGGGTGGACTTCGCACGAGCACTTATCATCATGCCTGGAACGAGCAGATCAATGGAAATTCCCTTAAGATCCTTGGTCTGTAAAATAATGACAAGTTAAAATACTGGACAGTCGAAATTTAGAGTGGACGGAAAACAAAAACAAAAGTATGGACAATGAGAGTACAATAGCAGCATATGAAGAGTAAAAAGGCACACCACGCATTTAGACACTGTATCAGGGTCAGAACTCAAGTGAACAACCCTACGAGCCTTATCAAGGCTCTTAACAACTCCTTGTAATAATTGCCCAACATTTCCCTTTATCTCAACTTCATCTGAGAAGAAAAAGAATAGCCAAATGAATTGTATAACTCGCTAGCCAAAACAATGTCTGACAGCTCTGAAGCATATCAATGTTCGACAACAAAGTAAACAAACTAACACTTAATAGAATTAAAAACTAGATTATCCAGTGTATTAGATAAAAAGACCATAAAAATATGCTGGGATGACACCATTATGGGGAAAAGAAAATAGGCCATAAAACTGGAGCCAGGATATTTGCTGTAATGGATTCAAATGTAACAGAAGCAGGATTTTTCATTTTAAAATCCACTTTCCCTTTTTTTTGGGATACATAAGCAAAATAACCTAACTTCAGATGATGATGAGCATCTGATTGCTTAAAGCCTATTTTCAGGATCTTGCATTTCTCCAGCAACACAAATAATAACCTAACAAGTACATTAACATGTTAACGCAAAGAAAATGCACAAGTAGTCAAGATATACAAATAGTTACTTCCCATTTTCTAACCTTTATTTTTTCTTGAGAGAAAACCAGTAAAGGAAGAAGGCCCGAAATGAAGAATGTAACCATGGTCTTCAATGCTTTTCACGTACGCCATTAACACCTGTAGATCATGTACAGGTGAACAGAAACATCAAATTATACCAAACACTAACAGTTAAGTATTTGGAATGCCACAAGCAGAATAATTTTGTGCAGTGCAAAAGTAAGTATGGAGGTGCTTAGATCTGACAACGCTATTTGCTCCTGCAGGTTTGCCACACAACATTCCTCTGAAACAACAGAAAGTAAGCTTTCTCCCATATTCTTAATGGCAAAGTGCAAACGACTACATTATTATATGTGTTGACCATCTAGGTACGGGATAATAATTTTACTCAAGTGATGAGCCATGTCCTATTACACAATCAAGTTAAAGAGAAAAATCAAATATCATAATCCCTACAACTTTTCAAACAAAAAACTAACGATCATTGATAGGGAGGCTATCTACGAGACGTTATACAATTAAGACAAAAATTTAAAACAGCTTAGCATACTTAGACCACTGAATATAATGAGTAAGAACATACCATCCCTTCTTGTATCGCATCCCACGTCAAGTCCTTATGCAATACAGCAAGGCGCAAAGAAAGCCAAATCTTTTTCCTCCCTTTGCCCGTGCCTTGATCTTCATCAACTTGTACGACGACGCAGGATACGAGTTCACCAGCATGAAATATGCTGCAAAGAAAGTTACCTTCTGAATCCTGCAATTAAAACATCATATATGACCAAAAGTGCAAAACCTATCACCCCCTCTCTAACTTTTTATTTTCTTTCTGTAGAGACACAAGCCAAGTTTTTCAAATGCAAGCAAGATGATACCTTAATTTGATTCTCTGCTATAAGGTCAGATGCCTCATTTGCTCGAACCAATCCACGTAATCCACCTGGGAGACTGACTGCTACATCTTTCTCATTTACTTCGGCAATAACACCCCAAAGCTTCATTCCAGGTGCAACATTCTGAAAAGTCAAAGAACTCATAAGTTCATTACTAATGTCATGCACACTAACACTTGAAATGTGTTTGAAGTAAGTAACCTAAGTTGAAGTGTTCATTTTCAGAAATTGCTAAAAATAATATTAGCAACTTGGTGATTTTATACCTTTAAAGTGATTCTATTAGCAAACCTAGGTAATTTCCCAGCAATACCTTCGCCAAAAAGAGAACCAAAATCATCATCCTCGACCGTATCCTTTTTCTGCCTTTTATTCTTCTTTTTTGATTCTCTATATTCCGTCGCAAACTCAGCATCCACCTCCGCGCGGATTTCATACTCTTCACGCCTACTCAGAGTACTTCCTCCTCCTACAGACAAGTAAAACAAGGGTGATTACAAATCATACTGTACTGATATTTGGTGTAACTAAGAAAACCATAAATATCTTACCACGAGGAAAATCAGGAACATCGTCTTCAACTTGAGGAATCAAATCAGGAGTTTTAGTAGAATCTTTGGATTTCTGTTTAGTTTTGGGTCTTTTTAATGAATCTCCTGATTTTCTCTTCAGGGATTTATTTGGAGGTCCAGCCATTACAGAAAATTTTACAGAGCTTCTAAAGAAACGAAACCTAGAGAAATTTTAAAAGATGGTTTATATTGTTTTTGATGGAGGCGGTGGTGTGGTGGGTTTAAGGGTTTTAGGTTTTTCTTGCGTGGTACTATGAGTCATAGACTTTTGGCTTGTCGGTTTGGGAAGGCCAATTTGTTTATCGTAGAAATTAGATTCACTTGCTCGCATACTCGAGTTTAACTACTTTCTTGACCAAACAGTAAAGGCTGTGGTATTATTTTTTTTCTGAAGCATATAAAGGTTGTGGTATTGGTATCCCCTTGATCAATGAACTCTCGTATCGGGGCTTATATTAATAAAAAAAAAAAATTCAATTTTAGAATGACTAAATAGTTGATTAGGGGTATCATATGGCTATAACAAATATTTATATTATCCTCATCTATAAAAAGTTTAATTTGCTCTTCAATTTATTAAACTTAAACAACAAAAAAACCTAACTATGTAATTCATTTACGTAAAAACCTCTCGTCTCCCAATCGTATTCTTCTTCTTCTTCTTTTCTTCTCCATTGAAATTCATCGTCTTCGATTAGTCGGCGATTCATGAAACTCGTTAGTAAAGATGAAGAATCCTACTAAAGATATAGAAGGTAGCAGTGATGTCAATCAAAATCAATCAAACCAACCTAATCAAGAGATTGAAGAACAAATCGGTGGTGGTCTCATTGGAACTCCTCAACAAGAACGCATGGTGTATGTGAGGTATGATTCGACAAGAACTCATGTTATTTTTCTCATTTTTGTGATTGAAATGTGTTTGATTGATCGATTTTTAAAAAAAAATAGGTTTCCATAATTTTTTACGGTTGGGTTTTGTTCAAAATCCAACCGTAGATCCATGTTTTGAAGAACTTACATTTGGGAACCCAAACGTAATTGGGTTTTCTTTAATTTTACGTTTAGGTTTTTTAAATTTCCCACCGTAAACTTACAAATTGAAAATGAAGATGACATTTTACAGTTGGATTTTTCAAACGTAAATGTTTTACGTTTAGGTTCGATTTTTAAATTCCAACTGTAAAATTCACTGGTAGCTAAAAATTGTTTGATTTTTTACGTTTGGATTTTTTGAACCGTAATTGTATTTTACGACTGAGTTCAAAAGTAATATTTCAACCGTAAAATTCCGTGGTTGTTAAAAAATTGTAGGATTTCTTACGTTTGGGTTATTCGAACCGTAAAATAGTTTACGTTTGGGTTTAAAGCCAAAAGTCAACCGTAAAGTTATTTACGTTTGGGTTCGATACGTCTAACCAACCATAGAATATCCTGAATTTTTAACAAAAAGAAAACGTTTGTGTTGAATTTTCTTAAAATTACTTAACTTGTAGTGCAATTATTGCTTGTATGTTGTAGGAATAAGAATAGGGAAAAACCCAAAAACATGAGGGGTAATAACTTAACACCAATTGATCACACTCCCACCCCTCGCCGCGATGTTCACTTAGGAGTAGATAATAGAGGTGTGAGAAAGAACGATAGGAAAAGAAGAATTTGGAGGTAGGAGGTAACTCTAGTCAAATTGTATCACCTCAAGAGTAAGATAATGTTTTCCAATCATACATGAAAACATTCAATACATCGGAGGTGGACAATTTGATCTACCGATGATGACTGGAGGTTCACTTGTGATTAGAGAACCACCACAAGAGCAAGAATCCGATGATGAGGAAGAGACGGATGGAGAACAATTTGTCGTTCAAGGCAAAGATAAATAAATTGTTATTGTTTCGCCTCAACCTCAACCTCTACCTCAACCTCAAGTGAATGAAAGAAAGTCAAGGAAGAAACCTTAATGAAAGGCAAGCATATTCCCACATGCAAAGATGTGTTGTTGCCTAAGAAGAAGAATGGCGCACTTTGGGGTGAGGCCCCAAATAATTCTGCAATCTTACTTGTTTTGTTATGATTTTTTTTTGTTTAACTTCAAATTATAACTTGTTGGTATGATTTTGATTAAAAAAAATTATTTTTATTCTTTGTAGGATCATACAAAGGCCGTGAAGAAATTGGTTCGTCAAAGGCAAAACATTAGTCGCTAGCTGAAGAATGTGATGTCGTTCGTACTCTCGTGTTGGATTTAGGGTTAGCGCCCGGACTTAGTAATTTCATGTTGGAATAAGATAGTGTTACTTGCACAGCCTTCAGGGAACGATATTGCCTGAAACCGAAACGTTCCACATCCATTCGGTGAGATGACAATAACGCTGGATAATGTCAAGTAAATTCTTGACTTAAAAGTCGAAGGAAAATTTGTGCACGAAGGTTTTGATAACAACATGGCTTGGAGTGATCTTTATATCCTTTTTGAAGACATTCTTGGATGGGATAAAAAAGAAACCGAAAAGGAGTTTCAACAGGCTGCCGGAGATAAACCGGGTGAAGCAAGGAAGAAAGGTTTAGGTATGAACAAGAAGATATTATTGTGTAGTTTGAGGGACAAGTTTGGAGGAACTGCGCAGAAGGAACATGATGGGGAAGTGATAGAAATAATTGGATCTTTGCGTACAACCAGAGCGTACCTGTAGTATATTTTTGGTACCATATTCTTCGTTGATAACTCGGGAAATAGGGTGAACGCTCATTTTCTACAATGGTTGAAGGATCTCTAAAAGACACATGAATATTCATGGGGCACTGCCACCCTCGCTTATTTGCTCACCAACCTTAGAAAAGCCTTGAGGGTTGGGGCTACTGAGATTGCTGGGAATACTGGTATTGTTCAGGTAATTTATAGAGTTAATTTCATTGTTTGTCTTTTTTTTTTTTTTTTCGTATTCTCTTATATATATTTGTTATCTTCATAGGCATGGGTTTATGACCACTTTTCGAGCCTGGCTCTTAAGACATAGTGGAAAGACAATTTGACTGGTCATACATGAAAAAAATTCAGATTCAGCGGTACTCAGTCAAAGCAGAAAGAAGATAAGATAGCAAAGAAGATGATGTAAATTGATGCTTTCACCGTTCATAATGTGGTGTTTGATCCTTATTTAAAACTTAAGAAATATGCAAAAGATGAAGAAGATGAACGTGTTTTTACAAGGTTAGGAGGCTACAACGGGCCTTTGTATCACCCATTTGGGTTCGTAATGACCAACCCTCGTCGAACTCTCCGCTAGTTTGGTTTTTTCCAATCCAAGGTAACAATCGAAACCTTTAAATTGTGTGTTAATGGATCCATGATCGTAGGCCCCAGTATCATACTCAACTACATCCCAACGCCTTCGATCGATGTGTGGAACAACCACTATAAACTGTAATACCAACTCAAAAGGCGGGAGGTAGAACCAATTCTAGGCACAGAAGAAGTGGTAGAAGATTACTAGGGTTGGTATCACCGTTTTGGTCATCCTCATGTGATCAATATGATCCGAAAGCTATAAGAATTATTCAAAGGGGTAAAGGAAACAACATTGGTGGTCTATTTGATGTGGATATAAAAAAAATAAATTTCAATTTGGTACGTAATTTACTTATGATGTTAATGCTTTTAAGATTTATTAAGAGAGACTCAACTAAAATTTATTTTCATATGTAAATAGAAAAAGAAAGGACTTGCATTGGCAATTAGTATGACTCCATGCATAAGTAGAGGTGATGCACTAACGGTTGATGAACAAAGGACCTTGCAACACAAATTCAGGAAGCTTCATGAACCTAACCAGAATGACTCGGAAAGGAGCTTAAAGAGGACTAGAGCTGATTCAAGAGGTGCGGGTGCTAGCCAAAATCAGCCACAACCTAGTGATGAAGAGATACATGATGAAGCCGAGGATGTGCAAGGTCGTAGTGGCCGTGATCATGATGGTCCTCGTACTCGTGGTCATGGTAGAACGGCCACAAAAAGAGATCGTGGTGGTGTTCTTAATACTCGTGTTGAAGAATATCCTCCTTCTTTTCCTTAATTTTATCTTGAATATCAAAATTGTATCAAACTTTGGTTGTTTGTATGGGTGGATTTTAGATTGTTGGGACGAATTAATCTTTTGAGTTTTAGTTTGAACTTTGTTCTTAGTTTATGTTAGAGTTAATACTAATGTAGCTCAATTTAGTTAGAATGAATGGAGAAGTTTTTATCTTAAATTTATGTAGCTAGATTTCAAGTGCTTGAATTAGATAAATAAGAAATCACAATTTATTTACCTAAATTTCAAGTTGGAAATTAAACAAAGGAGAAATCATGTCCTAAAACAAAACAAATGAGATTTTACGGTTAGGTTCGTAAGTCCAAAACCAACCGTAAAATTGTAACTTTCAAAAATTACAGACTTACTGTTGAATTTCCAAGTCCAAACCCAACCGTAAAACTGCCATTTTTAAAATTTACTAGATTTGCGGTTGGGTTTGAATTTGTAGATGACCTGACCGTAAATCAGATTTTAATTTTATCCCAAATTTACGTTTGGGTTTTGAAAACCCAAACCCAACCATAAATCTTCATGTAGCCTTATTCCTAAATTTCATATTGGGTGCATTTTTTTTAAAATTCATGAAAATTTACGATCGTAAATATGTTCTACAAATGATTATCTTTTTCACGGTTGGTTTCACGCTACATTACCCAACCGTAATTATTTAAATTTTGAATATTTGTTCACTCTTTGGCAGGAAAAAATAGTCGTTTGTACAATGTACGACTAGATTTTCAAAAATTGAGCCGTTACACATGCTTTTAGGTGTTTATTGTGTAAAAAGTGAACTCTTCTCTCAATAAAAATCCTCACACTAATCAAATTATATTTTATTTTTTCATCTAGTCAAAAAAATTAACACTTCTCAAACATGGCTACCAGTTGGTCCACCAACGAAGATGTTGGAGTTGTTTGGGCGTGGGTGGTTACCACAAAGCATAACTCACATCTAAAAATTAACTCTTCTTAAATCTTGGATACTTTTTGGAACCTATTTTTCAATTTTTTTGTGGGCTTAGGCGGTAATAGAAGTGGAAGAACATGGAATGTAGTTAAGGATAAATTCTCTCAACTATATGATCGATGTGATAGTTTTAGAACTGAATTGTACAATGCCAAGTTTAATTTCCCTGAACTTGACATCCATGAATATGTAAGTATATCTCAAATAGATGTTAATCAAATCAACAACGATCTCAATATAATACTAACTTATTATTCATTTCTTTTTTCAGATTCCTCGAGCTCTTAAGGAATATAAGCATATCTATGTCAGAAAGTTCACGCATTTTGCATGCTATGATGTATTGAAAGAAAATAACAAGTATTTCGATCACGAGTATTTTACACTTGACGATTAACTAATCAAGTGAAATGCTATGATCTACTTTAGGTATTTAACTTTATTGTAATGTTTTATCCTTCAATGAAAACTGTTATGAATTTACTAGCTAAGTCCAAACAATTATAAGTGAACTTTCATTTGAAATTATGGTTGAGTTCGTGAGTCCAAACCCAACAACAAGCATTCTTGGATCTCTTGGGTTACTAATTTATGCGTTTTGTTTAGTTTTTGTTTGAGTGAACATACTAATTTTTCTCAATTTGAGTTAGAATGGATGAATAAGTTTAAAATTTGATTTATTTACACAAATTTATAGTGAAAGGAAATGCAAAAAAAAAAGGTCCAGTGATTATTTACGGTTGGGTTGGGACTCAAGAACCCAACCGTAAAACTGACAAAAAATGGGTTCTCAGTATTACGGTTGGATTCGAATCTTCCAAACCAACAGTAAAACTGATAGAAAATGGGTTCCCAGGTTTACGATTGGGTTTGAATCTTCCAAACCCAACCATAAGTCTGAATTTTTTAACTTCCCAGACTTAGGCTGGTTTCCTACCTCCTTTTTCCAACCATAATTTTTAAAATTTTTAATTTATTTTTCACTTTGGAGTCCCTAGTTGGTTTTAAAATAGAGTCGTTGGAACCTTGTACGACCTTTTTTTCAAAATTGAGATGTTAAACATCTTGTTTCTATAGGAAACAAAGAAGAATGGTTGAATATATATCAAACTCATCTTATTTTTTTAAGAAATTACACCTTTCCTCTACATCAATCATCTCCAACTAAACTATCACTTTATTATACTAGATTATGGCTTAACCTGGGGTTTAAGATCCTGATTTTACTTTGGATGAAGATTTATGTATTTGTCGTAATTATGTACTATGTTATCCAAAAAGAGGAGAAGAACGACGACAAGGTCGTATAATAATTCAGATTTATTGGCAAACCATCTATGAAAACTTTTGTTCTGAAACCGGTAATCCTTATAACCGTGATCACGTTATGTTGATTTGTCGATGTGATACTATGCGCGACAAGTTAAAGTATTTATGGCATTATTTCGTATTATTGGTTAACTACGACTTAGGGGTGAAACTGAAGATGAAGTTTTAGAGAGATCT
>JAJJMC010028279.1:669917-739809 GCA_023531435.1 Papaver californicum
AAACCTGAAAATTAATACTTTTGTAATGTCATGTGGTCTACTTGGTGATAATATAATTTATCTATATAATGGTTAAATTGTCTAATGGATTGTAATGTGGTTTAAGTAATGAGAAGGGGTTCTTTATGAAGATTTTGCATTCTAGGTTTATTTACGGTTAGGTTTTCAAATATCGAACACAACCGTAAACCATGTTTGATCCCCATTTTTCCCACAAATCTTATTTACCGTTGGGTTCCTATACCCCAACACAACCATAAAGAATCCTGTAATGTGAATTTTTTTTGTTAAAATCCAAAAGACAAATACATTTCAACAAATACTTTATTCATAATCTGATTTCTTCAAAATACATATGATATTGTCACTACCAATCACATCATCACATTTAGTCAATATGCCCAAATTGTCACTCCGACTCCGAGTCAGAAACAATTTGTGTGAAGGCTTCTTACACCACAACCGTGATCACGTTATGTTGATTTGTCGATGTGATACTATGCGCATACAAGTTAAAGAATTTATGGCATTAGTTCGTATTATTGGTCAACTACGACTTAGGGGTGAAACTGAAGATGAAGTTTTAGAGAGATCTATTAAGGAATGTAGAAGATGGAAATATGGCATTTTCAATACCTACCTCATTACAACATTCTAAAGGACTTCTTTCTCACTCGCAAACCTGAAAATTAATACTTTTGTAATGTCATGTGGTCTACTTGGTGGTAATATAATTTATCTATATAATGGTTAAATGGTCTAATGGATTGTAATGTGGTTTAAGTAATGAGAAAGGGTTCTTTATGAAGATTTTTGCATTCTATGTTTATTTACGGTTGTGTTTTCAAATATCGAACCCAACCGTAAACCATGTTTTATCCACATTTTCCCCATAAATCTTATTTACAGTTGGGTTCCTACACCCCAACCCAACCGTAAAGAATCTTGTAGTGTGATTTTTTTTGGTTAAAAGCCAAAAGACAAAAACATTTCAACAAATACTTTATTCATAATCTGATTTCTTCAAAACACATATGATATTGTCACTACCAATCACATCATCACATTTAAGTCAATATGCCCATATTGTCACTCTGAATCCGAGTCGAAAATAATTTGTGTAAAGGATTATTTTGAGAGTGTAATGTGTTCCAAAGTTCAAAACTTTACCCGAATCAATTACACCAAGAACCCGGGATTGCCCCATCGTATCCCTTTCTTAATGGGGGTAATGGGCTTCCTTCTTTCAATTTAAGATCGATAAAATGGCACCTTTGAACCATCCCCATCATACATCTTCTTTTAGAAAATTATTCGACATAAATTGTTCTTGTCGGTGCAAATGTAAGACTACATCCAAGTGAGATATAATGAATGACGCAATTATAAGAGTTGGCAAGTATTTGGCCACGTATTGGCATGCTCATCCAATAGTCGCTTGTCAAGATCGTGTTTCCTATTAAACGCCGTTCGAATGCAACAAACTTCTTATTTAACTATGACTTTGTTCACCCGATTCCCCCGATGTCATCATTTGCTTGTACAAATCCAGGTAAGAACGTAGTTCAATCACACACCTATATCTTACATAAGTGCATTCGTCCTAACCCGTCTCTTTTCCCCTCTAAATGGCCCAACTTGTTCAATGAATACATGTAACCACAATTACCATCACCGGCAACATCATCTGTGGCCTTTATGTGTTTCGAATAAAATCGGAAAAATAGAGCAAGTAATTTTCATATATGATGTGCATATGTAGGAGAATTTTACCTTTCTCATCTATTTCTAATGTAGATGGTGCTTGCATCAATCCGGTTACCATACGAAACGTCTCTTTCGTACCATTTGATATAGTCGTTTGTGGCTCTTCAACCAATGGTGTATTTCCTTTAACATTTTCTTTGCTTCTTGCTAATTGTTTAATACCAACTCTTCTTGATTTTAGTTTGGAGGGAACTTTGATCGGCTCTTCAACCAATGGTGTATTTTCTTTCACCTCAACTATGTTTTTTGAGTTTTGTTTGGAGTGAAATATCAGACCTTTTCTATAGGTACCAATTTTGATTGTTGAACTCTCTTGAGAGGGAAGCTCGGGACCTTTATCATCTCGATGGCTTGGTCCTCCTTGTTCCGTTTGAATTCCTCTTCATTTTTTTACCTTGAACATCCTCCTATTTTTCATCCCCTGCTTCATATTCCTTTTGCAAATGCTTAAAACCCGAAGGTTCTATTTTCTTTGATTCTTCCAACAATTTCCTTATTTTTTTTCAAATTACATGCCTCTTTTCTTTCGTAGGAGGCCTACCCTTTCTCTTCCCCTTAGTTGGTCCCTCGACATCGTATCTGGTGTGTGGAAACACGAAGTGGCTTAACTTACTCAACCATATTTGCCTATGCGCCCGATTTAATATGGAGTATTTCTCGGCTGGAGTTTTTCCAATGTTGGTATCGACAAACACTCCACCAAAATCTTGCTCGACGATTGGTTTATTGAAAGATAATTTTTTCCAAAACGGATCAATATATTGAATTGGTATCACACCGTCTTATTTGTACTTGGACATCATATGTCGTTATGGAAGTCCCAAACTTGACATGTTAGGACAAACACACTCTTTTCCATGCAAGTTTCCCAACCTATAATGATTCACTACGTACATTATATCAATTGCACAATGCGACACCTTATAAGAAATTCCCTCGATTCATTGGTCGTCTTTATATTTGATGTGTTTTCTACAACGACTTCTTTCGAAATTCTCCTTAACTCCATCAATATCACGGAGGAAATATTTGTGCATGGCTTTGAAGACCTTAACAAACCCATTATCACAACTATGAAGTTTCTTCTTGAATCGGTTGTGAGATGACTATGCGGTACTTGTAGCTTGGTTATCAAAGTGTTTATATTGGTTTGTGAATGCTGCTACAAATTTATCTCTGTGCGGATTCAACCAATGGTCCATCAGATATTTCACAACACTTGGATAAGTTCTTAAATGCGCAACTAACATACGAACATTTTCTTCATAATTTTCCTTGGTGATAGATCATGTCAAAGCTTCCCACTCCCTTTGGAAACTATCCCATTTTAGTTCCGCCAACTTGTCATCCTCCTCAAATTTTTCTTTGGCCTTTTCTTGTTGAGGTACCATTAATTTCTTAATTCTCTTCATCCCGATTTTCTTTGTTGGCCGAATGATCGGTTTGCACTTGGTTTGAATATTGTTCCATAAGTGGAACGTGCAAAGAAGATTATGAGCATCCGGGAAGACCCTCACTATTGCATTTATCAAGGCTTGTTCCTTGTCGGTGATAATTACCTTTCGATTATATCCTTCCACGTAGAATAATTTAACTTGTTCCAATGCCCACACATACCTTTCTTCGATATTGTCTTTTAAGAAGAAAATTGCAACATTAAACGGGGACTTTGTAGAAGTTTGCCCGATAAAATTCAAGACCGGGAGATCATACTTGTTAGTTTTGTACATGCAATCCATTATAAGCACTTGATGGGAGCACCGTGCTAACTTCATAAACTCGGGATTTACCAATAAAAGATGCTTTATTTGTTTATCCTCATCTTCTTCATGGAATATCGTGTAGTTGTGTTTCTCCCCCAAATACGTTAGTTGTTGCATCTGGTCCCTTTCCTCCTATTTCTCACTTTTTAATTTGGCTTTTGCATTGTAGATGGTCTCCAAAATAGAAATAATTTTTGGGTTTATTTGCTTCAAATGGCCGAGGATATCAGTAGGTTTCATCGGTTATTGGGTCATGAAATCTACGATGATCTTTTCTTCTTCGGTGAGCCTTGCCGCATAAGGATGTGTTAGAAAACTCTTTAGTAGTAGGTGTGTAACACCTGTAATATTTCGCATGACGCTTACCTATGGATGCGTCATGGCATGGGATAAAACTTCATCCTAAGCTTATAAAGCTTACTCAGATATGCATTAGGGTGTGGATGCCTTGACCGCGAATTATAGTGTTAATACCCTATTACGCATGATACATGATTGAGAATGCATCACTGTACCAATGTTCCATATCCGAGGATGCATCATAATGATAATGCACTGCACCAATGTTGCATATACGAGGATGCATTTTAATGCTAATGCATAATTATGCCGTGATGCATGATTGAGAATGCATCTCTGAATCAAAACTGCATATCTGAGAATGCATTATAGTGCTAAGGCACTATTATACCGTGATGCATGATCGAGAATGCATCACTGAACAAATGTTGTGTACCGAGAATGCATTATAGTGCCAATGCACTATTATGCCGTGATGCATGATCGAGAATGCATCACTAAACTAATATTGCGTACCGAGAATGCATTATAGTGCCAATGCACTATTATGCCGTGATGCATGATCGAGAATGCATCACAGAACTAATGTGGCGTACCGAGAATGCATTATGGTGCAAATGCACTATTATGCCGTGATGCATGATCGAGAATGCGTCACTGAACCAATGTTGCATATCGAGGATGCATTATAGTGCCAATGCACTATTATGCCGTGATGCATGATTGAGAATGCATCACTGAACCAATGTTGCGTACGGAGGATGCATTATGGTACAACTGCACTATTATGCCATGATGCATGATTGAGAATGCATCACTAAACCAATGTTGCTTACCGAGGATCTATTATAGTGCAAATGCACTATTATGCCGTGATGCATGATTGAGATTGCATCACTAAACCAATGTTGCATACCGAGGATGCATTATGGTGCAAATGCACTATTATGCCGTGATGCATGATTGAGAATGCATCACTAAACCAATGTTGCGTACCGAGGATGCATTATGGTGCAAATGAACTATTATGCCGTGATGCATGATTCAGAATGCATCACTAAACCAATATTGCGTACCGAGGATGCATTATTAGTGCTAATGCACTATTATACCGTGATACATGATTGAGAATGCATCACTAAGCCAATGTTGCGTAAGTGAGAGCATCATAGTGCTAATGCACGATTATGACGTGATGCATGATTGAGAAGGCATCACTGAACCAATGTTGCATAAGTGAGAGCATCATAATGCTAATGCACAATTATGCCGTGATGCATGATTGAGAATGCATCACCAAACCAATGTTGCGTAAGTGAGAGCATCATAGTGCTAGCGCACTATTATGCCGTGATGCATGATTGAGAATGCATCACCAAACCAATGTTGAGTAAGTGAGAGCATCATAGTGCTAATGCACTATTATGCCGTGATGCATGATTGAGAATGCATCAGTGAACCAATATTGTGTAAGTGAGAGCATCATAGTGCTGATGCACTATTAGGCCGTGATACATGCTCGAGAATGCATCACTAAAAAGTGCAGTATATGAACGTCATTTATCCTCCTTATATCCACTTGTATAAATGCAAATAAAACATATATGGGGAGGAGGTGTTGGTTGGAAATCGATGATGCTTAGCTATGCTAACCAGAGAGCGAAATAGCCTTAGCTAAGCCAACCAATTAGCGGATTAGCTTAGAGGCGCCAACCAGTTAGCGGATTTTCCTAGAGGCGCCAACCAGTTAGCGGATTTTCCTAGAGGCGCCAACCAGTTAGCGGATTTTCCTAGAGGCGCCAACCAGTGGATTAGCCTAGAGGCGCCAATCAGTTAACGGATTTTCCTAAGAGGCGCCAACCAGTTGGCGTTTTTGCTTAAAGTGCAGTCGATGGATGTCACTTCCCTTTCTTTTATTTATTTGTAAAAATGAGAATAAAACATATACAGGGAGAGCTTTGCTTGAATGTGCATGAGCGGTAATGCACATATATATGCGATGTGGTGGCCTATACGTTGGAGCATACTTGATGCTTAAGCATCAATATGCTTGTAGCATAACTGATGAGCTTGAATGTGCATGAACGGTGATGCACATATATATAAATGCGATGTGGCCTATATGTTGGAGCATACTTGATGTTTAAGCATCAATATGCTTGTAGCTTAGCCCATAAAGCTTGAATTACGCAAAAGCATCATTCAATCGTGTTGCGTACTCGAGAACACATATTTGCATAGTAAATAGCGATAGTTATGCACAAGCTATTGCATACCTTATGAAAGTCCTTCGGCCTATACGGTTTAGGCTTTGCTTGGCCTTTGGCTTTACGATGTAGAGAGAATTGATGTTGGCTTTGGCTTAATAGACTTAAGTTGCTTGTTATTTTCGAATTGACACTTTGATGAACTACGGTCATGCTTGATCCCTTCAGGGTACGGGTTGGGTACGTAGGAAGCTGCAATGCAATGCATTGAGGCGCAGCCCCTTGTCGCTCATATCATCTAATTTAGAGGTGATTGCGACATTATGGTAACTCGTATCATCTGACTTGGCAATGCTAAGTCAAGAGATGATTGTTGCCACACTTGATGAGGTAGTTTCAATTTCATTCGATGGATTGTCCATACTTCCTAGCAACTGTAAAGACATGGAATGGCATGTGCCTGGATGATGCACCCTTGGAAAGAACAAGATCTGTGCAGGCTCCAGCGCATAGTTGAAGCAGAGTTGATGAAGCAAAAAATTAGGCTTGAAATGTCCTAGGTGCTAGTCCAAGGCATGAGTTAGGCCTGGACGATGATCGTAATTATGTGATGCTTGCTAAAGGCATTCACCATTGGCTTTAATGTTCATGTATCCTTTGTAGAATAAGGGTGAGTCGGAACGGAATAGAAACTACATTTCGAGTATCATGCTTGCAAACCATGTTTGGAAAGGCAAATATACCTGCACATGACAACGAGAAGTTAAGCTTTAAGGTCCGGTTACTATCTTTCAGGGCACGCATCGGGGAGTTCTGGCCTGCCCAGCGCATAGCGCCGGAGGCGGAATTTTCCGGTCCGTGACAAATAATATCAGAACAATTTTCGAGAAAACACTAGGGATTGTGCGTTTTGGACTCGTCAAGTGAGTGTTTGTAATGCGACTACAGGATTTTCCTTCAAAAGAAAAAGTAAAAAGGTTGGAAGAATATGCCAACTGTTACGCAAAAAGAAGAGTTTGTGACTGCTAGGGCAGTTACTTTGCAAGTTTGTGTTGGACAATCAGGCCAAGCGCCTGTGCTAAGAAAAATTTGTAACTACTATGATAGTTACTTCGCTGATATTTGGACGCGCTCGAGTGTACTATGAGTTTTCAAGTCCTTATTAAACTCTTTTACCATACCGTTAGTAACCCGGAAGACCGTCGTTGGAACGGTGGTAGACAACGGGATTGATCATCCCCACCCGTCGCTGGAACGATGTGTGTTTTCATGCCTACTAGCTCCCACTTACGAATGGCAACCCGGAAGACCGTTAGCTGTAACGGTAGGCTTGCATCCGACTAGTCTGACAATTGAATTTGGTCCTCACAGTACTAAGTAAAATATTTAGGCTTGCATCCGATTGCTATGGCAATCGAATTTGGTCCTCATAGTACTGAGTAAAATATAACTTGTCATATTTGATGACCCTTTCAACTCTTGTGAACTTTGGGGATTCTTAAGTGTATTGTATGTGACGTCCACTTGAGATCTCGTGTTGAGTAAATCCTTTTGCATTCTTGAGCATGTGGAATGTGACACATGCTTAGGGATCCAAATTGATTTTCTTGGTAGAGTTGAAAAACCGCTTCTGATCCTCGAGCATATTGTATGTGACGTATGTTTGGAAGGTCTTAATCGGCGTTTACGACAACTACGGACCCTATTAGGATTCCGAAATATACGAAATGAAATGCATATTCCGAAGGTTCTAATTTATGTTCATTAACAAACATTAGACCCTTGCAGGATTTCTGTGCATCATGGAATGGGACATATGCATAGGAAACCTTAACCGATGAAGCTTGTATACAATAGTTTTTGAGTTAAATTTCGGGGATGAAATTCTTTGAAGGTGGTAAGAATGTGACACCCGTAATTTTCGCATGACGCTTACTTAGGGATGCATCATGGCATGGGATGAAGCTTCATCCTAAGCTTATAAAACTTACTCAGATATGTATTAGGGTGTGGATGCCTTGACCTCGAATTATAGTGTTAAGGCCCTATTACGCGTGATGGATAATTGAGAATGCATCACTGCACCAATGTTGCATATCCGAGGATGCATTATAGTGTTAATGCACTATTATGCCGTGATGCATGATGGAGAATGCATCACTGAATCAAAGATGCATATCTGAGAAAGCATTATAGTGCTAAGGCACCATTATACCGTGATGCTTGATTGAGAATGCATCAATGAACTAATATTGTGTACCGAGAATGCATTATAGTGCCAATGCACTATTATGCCGTGATGCATTATCGAGAATGCATCACTGAACTAATGTTGTATACCGAGAATGTATTATAGTACCAATGCACTAATATGCCGTGATGCATGATCGAGAATGCATCACTGAACTAATGTTGCATACCGATAATGCATTATAGTACAAAGGCACTATTATGCTGTGATGCATGATCGAGAATGCATCACTGAACTAATGTTGCGTACCGTGAATGCATTATAGTGCCAATGCACTATTATGCCATGATGCATGATCGAGAATGCATCACTGAACTAATGTTACGTACCGAGAATGCATTATAGTGCCAATGCACTATTATGTCGTGATGCATGATCGAGAATGCATCACTGAACTAATGTTGTGTACCGACAATGCATTATAGTGCAAATGCACTATTATGCCGTGATGCATGATTGAGAATGCATCACTGAACCAATGTTGCGTACCGAGAATACATTATTATGTCGTGATGCATGATTGAGAATGCATCACTGAACCAATGTTGCGTACCGAGGATGCATTATGGTACAAATGCACTATTATGCTGTGATGCATGATTGAGAATGCATCACTGAACCAATGCTGCGTACCGAGGATGCATTATGGTGTTAATGTACTATTATGACGTGATACATGATTCAGAATGCATCACTAAGCCAATGTTGCGTACCGAGGATGCATTATGGTGCAAATATACTATTATGTCGTGATGCATGATTGAGAATGCATCACTAAGCCAATGTTGCGTACGAAGATGCATTATGGTGCAAATGTACTATTATGCCGTGATGCATGATTGAGAATGCATCACTAAGCCAATGTTACGTACCGAGGATGCATCATAGTGCTAATGCACTATTATGCCGCGATGCATCATTGAGAATGCATCATTGAACCAATGTTGCATGAGTGAGAGCATCATAGTGCTAATGCATAATTATACCGTGATTCATGATTGAGAATGCATCACTGAACCAATGTTGCGTAAGTGAGAGCATCATAGTGCTAACGCACTATTATGCCGTGATGCATGATTGAGAATGTATCACTAAATCAATGTTGCGTAAGTGAGAGCATCATAGTACTAATGCACTATTATACCGTGATGTATGATTGAGAATGCATCACTGAACCAATGTTGCGTAAGTGAGAGTATTATAGTGTTGATGCACTATTAGGCCGTGATGCTTTCCCGAGAATGCATCACTAGAAAGTGCAGTAGATGAACGTCATTTATCCTCCTTATATCCACTTGTATAAATGCAAATAAAACATATATAGGGAGAAGGTGTTGGTTGGAAATCGATGATGCTTAGCTATGCTAACCAGGGAGCGAAATAGCCTTAGCTAAGCCAACCAGTTAGCGGATTATCCTAGAGGCGCCAACCGGTTAGCGGATTAGCCTAGAGTTGCCAACCGGTTAACGGATTTGCCTAGAGGCGCCAACCGGTTGGCGTTTTTGCTTAAAGTGCAGTCCATGGATGTCACTTCCCTTTCTTTTATTTATTTGTAAAAATACGAATAAAACATATATAGGGATGGAGCTTTACTTGAATGTGCATGAGCGGTAATGCACATATATATGCGATGTGGTGGCCTATACGTTGAAACATACTTGATGCTTAAGCATCAATATGCTTGTAGCTTAACCGATGAAGCTTGAATGTGCATGATCGGTGATACACATATATATAAATGCAATGTGGCCTATACGTTGGAGCATACTTGATGTTTAAGCATCAATATGCTTGTAGCTTAGCCCATAAAGCTTGAATTATACGAAAGCATCATTCAATCGTGTTGCGTACTCGAGAACACTGATGTGGTTTTAATAGTGGTAAATAAGGTGATCGTTTCTCGAACTTGTGAAGGTAATAATTTTAGAAAATAATGGACTAAATCTAAACTAATAAAAATCAGGAAAATAAACTAGAGATGATTTTTATAAAATATGGAGAAAACCAGGAATCAGGAATCAATTATTTCTAACAATTTATGTGATTAATCGGGTAATTCTTTTAAATAAACTAAGCTCAAATATTGCCAAAATAGGTTTTATGCAAACAAGTAGAGGTAAATCATAAGCATGGGACATCAGAGGTTGTCTACCCAGCATGACCCATCAAACAAAAACACCACTACTGAATGAAAACCGTTTTTTTCTATTACGAAACTATGTAATTTTAACAAATAAAGAATTATAATTAATTAATTAAAAATAGACTTACCACATAAAATTGAAAGATAAACCTCCTCCATCATCCCAGTAAATAAACTTAGCTCATGGTGAAGAAAACTTGCTCAAAAGTTGATTTCATTGCTCAAAATATCAATTACAAAGGTGAATAACGCTGTAACAGCTGATGTGATACGCTTATATGCGTTACAGGAGATGGTTCAGCTGTTACAGGAGAGTTTTAAGCAACACAGCGTTTGAAGCAATAGACAACAGGAAATTTCAAATCAGCAACAGTTGTAAGTGTTGCTGAGTCTTCTTCTCCGGCAGTGATGGGTGAAGAACAGCCGGCCGGTGCAGTAGCAGTTGATCGGACGTTGACGGAGCTTCACCGGAATTTTCTATTTTCTTCTCCAAGGTTTTGTTGTCCTTTTTATTGGCTTCTCTTGGTTTATATAGGTAGTAGAAACCCTAGAGAGAGTTCTAAACCTAATAGAACTCTCTAAAACAACCCACAAATCTCAATCCGAATCGAAACACAATTCCGGCCAAATACATGATTTCCGAGCTGATTTTACGGGATCTTTTGATGTTTATGACTTGCGTGAGATAACTATGAGTGTTTAGAACAATCTGGAAGCAACAAAAACTTGTTTCTCACGCGAATTGAAGTGCACAGTTGAATCAGGAGAATCCCGATGAGTTGGATCGGCCGATCCTGGGTTGACTCGCCTGGTTCGCTGGGTTGACTCACCTGGTTGACCCGCTGGGTTGACCCGATCCAGCTCAGCCCGATCCAAGGGTGCCCCAATCCAAAGTGTGGGTGCCTTGATTCATTTTCCCGGGTGTCTTGAACACTTTTTGAGCCAATTTTTCCACAAATCTTTATTCTTCTAATGTACCTACAAAAGCATAAAAACACGTAATAGACACAAAATCGAATACTAACTCACTAGAAATTAAGGTGCAATTTAGACACTAAAATGTGTCTATCAAACACATATTTGCATAGTAAATAGCGATAGTTATGCACAAGCTAGTGCATACCTTGCGAAAGTCCTTCGGCCTATACGGTCTAGGCTTTGCTTGGACTTTGGCCATGCGATGAAGGGGGAATTGATGTTGGCTTTGCCTTAATAGGCTTAAGTTGATTGTTCCTTTTGAATTGACACTTTGATGAACTACGGTCATGCTTGATCCCTTCAAGGTAAGAGTTGGGTACGTAGGCAGCCGAAATGCAATGCATTGAGGCGCAACACCTTGTCGCTCATATCATCTAATTTAGAGGTGATTGCGCTATTATGGTAACTTGTATCATCTGGCTTGGCAATGCTAAGTCAAGAGATGATTGTTGCCATACTTGATGAGGTAGTTGCAATTCCATTCGATGGATTGTTCATACTTCCTAGCAACCGTTACGACATGGAATGACATGTGCCTGGATGTTGCACCCTTGGCAAGAACAAGATCAGTGCAGGCTCCAGCGCATAGTCGAAGCAGAGTTGATGAAGCAAAAAAATAGGCTCGAAATGTCCTAGGTGCTAGTCCAAGGCATGAGTTAGGCCTGGACGATGATCGTAATTATGTGATGCTTGCCAAAGGCATTTGCCATTGGATTTAATGGTCATGTACCCTTTGTAGAATAAGGGTGAGTCGGAACAGAATGGAAACTACGTTTCGAGTATCATGCTTGCAAAGCATGTTTGGAAAGGAAAATATACCTGCACATGACAACGAGAAGTTAAGCTTTAAGGTCCGGGTACTATCTTTCAGGGCACGCATCGGGGAGTTCTGGTCTGCCCAGCGTATAGCGCTGGAGGCGGAATTTTCCGGTCCGTGACAAGGTGGTTGTGACGACCACATACAACTTTAGATAAAAACCACTTCTTTCCGTTGTTGGTCGCCAATTGAAGCTTGAAAGGGTATCCCGTATTCTTAGCAAAAGTAGTATACTTCCTCTTCGTCTTTTCTACAAACACGGTACCCTTCCTCGCTTGACTTTTATGCAATCCACTACACTCGTAAACCATTTGGAAGCAGCGTTCATTCACTTGATTGTTACAAACAATCACACATATCTTTAATTTGCCATGTTCTCTAGCCCAAATGCTTTGCATCGTCTTTGTTTTCCCATGTCTACATGGTCCAAGAACACAAAGTTAGAAATAAAACGACTTATCAATATTGTCCAAAGTAATTAACAACATATCTATTACAAACCTACCAAGTCGTTCAAATAGTGATCGGTAGTATTTTCAGTTAGAATATCATTTGGAGGAGGCTGAGCATACATTAGGTGAGGTACAAGCACGCGCTGAACCAAAAAATATCAAAGCATTAGCCAATAAAACACTAGGAAATAGATTTTTACGGTTGGTTAAGAGCATCGAACCCATATGTAGGAAAAATTACGGTTGGTATTTACCCCTAAACCCAACCGTAAAAACAAATGAAAAACTCCATAATTACTTACGGTTGGGAATCAAATATATAACCCAACCGTAATATTATTTACGTTTGGAATTTGTTGGTCGAACCCAACCGTAACTGGTATAATAAATAACATAAATCCCCATGCACATAATGAGTTAAGGTTGGGTTTGATGCTAAAAACCAAACCGTAAAAATATTATGATATGGTTTTCCTCCATTAATATTCAGCTACTGTTAGGATTAAATGAACACCTAACCATAAATATGTCTTACAGTTGGGTTCGAGATGGAAACCCAACCGTAAACTGGGCTGAATCAAAAAACTTTTTTTATGTACTTTAAGCAATTTTGAGTAATAAAAAGGACAAATGAGCTAAGTTAGAGGTATACCTGACTACTCTCGGCTATTGAATTCACTTTGACAACTTGTTTCTTCATTTAGTTATAATTCACCATCACCATTTTGTGTTAAAATGTCTCTACCACCCAAAAGATCATCCATAATTGGATCTCCATTAGTGGGTATGTAAACTTTATTTCTCTGTCATATAAGGATTCACCACCCTCAAATTTATCACTAGAATAACTCATTTTGGTTGAGTGAATCAAAATCTAGAGTTTTTTAAAAATCTTCAAAAATTTATCTCTTTTTTTTTTTCTTCCCACGAAAACAAAACAATTAAAAATCAGATTTGATTTCATTAAGTATAACATTATTTTATTAGTCTAATCTATTAATTAATTATATTAATTATTATTAACTAAACATGGATAGTTTAACCATAATAAAAATATAATGGATATTGGATTTTTTTAATTGAATAACTAATGATTCTATTTTATTCTTATATAAAAAACCCTCCATGAATCCCGCCCCTATATAAGGGTTCTAATCAATTATCATTTTCAGGCAAGACCAAATAGTTTAGTCCTACTTACGATACGAGGGAAATATATATGGTCATTAAACATATATTATCGGCTTCCCTTATTCATAGTTCATGTCTCTATCCCACTTAACTTTAGTAAAAAAATATTAACTAAAATTTAAAGTTTGACTTTTTTCGATTGATATTCATAGCCCATAAACTAGATAAGTGAGTTACTGATACAGTGAGTTATGAAATGGATGACTCAGACCCATTAACAAAAACGTATAAAAACGTTTTATAGTTTAAAATTCTTTTCTTATATTGTCTTTTACTAAATGAGATTTAATTCATTAAAACTTTTGATCAACATCTTTCGGTTGCTCGTGTGGTTAATAATAAACTTGTATCGGTGGAAGTATCCACTGAAGGTGTTACTTTCGGTGCTTGTATTTGATGAAACTTGTATTTGTACGTAGAAAAAAAATAAAATAATAATGCAATTAAAGATACTTATCGAAAGTCAGGGAATTGAAACTATGTTCTACTAAAACAATAAGAACTTGTCCCTCAATGATTTTAACGATAGTTATCCTTGGTTTTCTGTTCGGCATTTCCATTAAAACCTAAAAGACAGCAATGAAATTAACGAGCTTAATTTAATTAGGGCATCAAGTACTGAAATCCACTATTTAGTGTGAGAATTAAAGGTTAAAATAGTACGTAACTATCATTTGATATCAGTTCTTTAATGATCAATTGGTCTTCAACAAAGTTTAACAACAGTTGAATCCGTACTCACTAATATCAAGGAAGCAGCTCTGAACGAGGACTTATAATTGGAATTGCAATTTGATCCATGTCTTCAAATCTTCGGTTAGAAATCTTGGTTATGATTTTAACATTTCAGCTTTGATTCAATAACTAGTTTATGATTAAATAATTCGTTTGAAGTTGAATCAACTCAACTAAAAGCTTCAAATCGATTCTATTTCGAGTTGATTCAAATTATTAATATGAATTATGGTTAACTAAAACATAAGCTTTATATAAAAGAAGCTATGCTATCTTCGTTCCAACAAAAAAAATACTTACGACTGAGGGAGTATATATTTGCCGCTATAATAGTCACTATCATCCATGCTGGGTACCAGCAGTGGAGCTAATCGAGAGTATGAATGTGCAACTCTAAGCCCTATCCAACTGTCACCCAAAACTAAATTTTATGGAAATTGGGCCTCCAAGCTCATTTGTGTTCACATGCTCCCCCTATCAAGAGTTTGTTTCCTTATAGTTATAATTCTGGCTCCGCCCTTGCTGGCCGCTTCTTTATTTTCTCCACATCAATCTTAAACCAAACTATACATATGGAAGCCGAAGCTAATGTTTTTTCTTAGTTTAAAACTTGCTTAAAAACTGTACCTCTAACGAGTTATCGTTAAAGGCGATTGTTTGTCGGTTGTTCAAGTGTTGAATGATGAGTTCTTTTTCATCTTGGAGAATTTGTCGGTTGGTGGAAGATAAGAGATCAACAACCTTGCTAATTTGTTCAACTCGGTTTTTTTTGTTTACGGCCACGACATCACCCAAAATACGGTTGAATAATTCTTGACGCATTCTAAATCTTCTACGGAATACATTAGGAGGAAATGTAGGGTTTCTGCAAAAGTAATCTCTCCATAGAAGTTTGGCACCGGCATCACGTTGTCTTGGTATTTCGATACGTGTATGTGGCCAGTTCATACTTGAAACAATTAATCCCGCAGTGACTGCTTGGTTATTATGGCTCAATGCAAGTGAACTTTCGTCTGATGAGTAATAACTATTGTTATCATCATCACCTAGTGCAGAAGAAGAAGAAGTAGGAGGAGGAGGAGTAGAAGAACAAGAACCATAGTACTGATTGTTATTTTGAGAGTATGTCATTTACTTTTTGATGGTTGTATTTTTGGTTTGTATAATTGGAGAATCGAGTGTGTCAATTTATAGGCAAACTAAGATAAGATTTTGAGTTTTGAATTGACAATACATGGTTGGTATTTTAATGCAAAAACAGAGTTGAGGCAAGTGGGGTGAATAGACGCATCAGAGATATGAATTGTAGGTTGACAAGACAATACCAAATGACCAAAAAGACAAAGAAAATGCAAAATCAGAGTTCTGAATTGACAATACACGGTTGGTATTTTAATGCAAAAACAGAGTTGAGGCAAGTGGGGTGAATAGACGCATCAGAGATATGAATTGTAGGTTGACAAGACAATACCAAATGACCAAAAAGACAAAGGAAATGCAAAATCAGAGTTCTGAATTGACAATACACGGTTGGTATTTTAATGCAAAAACAGAGTTGAGGCAAGTGTGGTGGACAGACACGTCATAGATAGGAAATGTCAGTTGACAAGACAATACCAAATCACCAAAACGACAAAGGATTTTTTTTTCAGAGTTTTGAATTGAGAATACAAAACTAATATAAAGGATAAAATAAACAATTATAATTGTAAGAAAAATAATTTGAAAAGACAATTCAAATCTGACAAAAGAAACAGTTTTTTGTTCAACTAACAATTCAATGCTAAGGAATTACTACTCTTCTGTATCTTCATTCTAGGACACCGAGCGCGGGGGCATAAACGGAGGCAAAGATGATCTGGAATTGTAGTTATTTGATTGCATTGTTGATGAAGATCCCTGACCCATGGTGTTCCACATCGGTGGTGGCATATTCTGAGCATAGGAGCCAAACCCAATGGGTGGTTGTTGTTGACGAAAATGGAAAAGTTGTGAGTTCAATAGGCCAACCTCATTTCATAGACCCTGTATTTCTTCATTTTTGGCAACGAAAAAGTCCATCCTCTCCTTAGTTTCATTTAACGTAAATTCACGAAACTCTTGGGTAGAATCAGACAACTCTTGAACTAAATCATAAGCAGCGACTTGTGATGGAAAAAATAAAATCAAATTCTGAACCATCATTGTATACTAAAATCAAATTTACACTGTTTCGTTGTATACTTACGTATGGTAGCTGTTGTGGGGGAGGAATGGGTACATGTTCACGACGACGTTGGATGTTGTATACTTTCGTGGCATATTTATACAGGTTAGTCACATGTTGCCAATACTCGAAATACATATCATAGTTCACGACACGTACAAACTCACTTGCAGGGACCAGACAGTTTTTGCTCATCTCCTCAACCACCTTGTCGCTGAAGTTGGAAATACAACTAGGCAGGTTGCTAGGAACGCGCCATTTTGGATTGTTTTGCCTCCAACACCGATCTCCGAGATACATGCTATTCTTTATCCAAGAAAATTACAATAAAAAAATAAACCAATTCAGTTAACCGAAATTCAAAGAAAATAATAAACATTCCAATGGAACTAAACTAAAACTCACGGTTGCAAGCCAACAAAATATTGCCCTTTTCTGTGAGAGCTTTATAGCTTTCCGTCCAATTTCAGAATCCAGCACAACGGTCGCAGATTCCCACGCTTGTCAGGTCACATCGTCTACAGACAACTGATTCAGATCAGTCATTGAACGAACAATGTCAATACCCTTCCTACGGCTACACAACCACCTACGACATCTAGGCCATTCATGTTCACTGTCAGTCGAAGGGTTATTTGGCCGACAAATGCCCAGATATTCGTACCCCCAAACTACAATGTCATGAAAACCAATGGAATAAATAACTTAGCAACAAAAAAAAATAATTTAATAGAATTATAAATAACACAAACAAATTTACCTCCAAAATTTGGAAGTGTCCGGCCAATGACTTTTGTCCCCTGCCAGATGCGGCGAGACCGGAATACAATTTAGAAAATACAGGAGAACCCCAGTCATATTCGTTAACTGCATTTAGATCCTCAAAAGCAGTTAACCATCCAACATCAATATAGGTTTTTGCATTTGAAAAGAAGAACTGACCCAAAACATACATATATAAGGCTCTGGCCACTCTATCAGCAAGTATACTATCATCGTTAGCCGCAATCAAAGTTTGTTGATCAAAATATGTGCTCAAAAATTTAACAGTAATTGCATATGAAACCCATTGGTACGGAATAACTTCTCTTTTACAGACCGCATTATCTTTAAGTTCGGGAAATGTATGCTCTCGGACATATTCAAATTGGAACTTCCTTGTGTCATACGAAACAGGTTTCCCAATACCAATACTAATTCCTGTCAGCATTACCCAATCAAGGGGAGTGAACCCAAGCTCACCAAAAGATAAGTGAAAAGTGTTTGTCGTATCCCAAAAGCGCTCAACAATATAGTCAATAAGAGCATGGGATGAATCTACTTCATCTATGGACAATAATCGGCCCCATCCTCCCCTTTCAATAATATATTTGACCCTAGGGGCATGTTTAATAATACCTTGGTAGGTATGAAGGACGGATTTGAGGGAACCACGATGTGAAAACTTGAAATGGGCGTCGCTTGAATACGTTATATTGGTGGAGACGTGATCCTCAGTATCTTCCACTACTGTATAATGTTCCAACCCGGGAACATCTACCGTTTCTTCTCCCATACGGTCATCTTCTGAATCCTCGACGATTTTAGTATTCTTCTCCCTCTTCTTTCGGCCAACGAATCTAGAGGTTTTACTGCTCGACATCTGGGCAAACAATTCATACAACATTGAAAATCAAGAGTAATCCCCACAATGCATAAAGAAAAAAATCTACAATAATCAATAAATCAAGGAAAAACATAATAATTTCATAATTACAAAAGTAATTATCTAATTACATAATCATATGTACCAACATACAAAAATCAAACATTGTTGAACAAAATTCATCATTAACAAAATACTTCAATATCAATGCCCCAATTGTACCAAATAACATCAAAATTCTCCAATTGCAAATTCTTCCATAGACATAGCTTTTAAAACATAAACATTCCAAATTCTCAAATTTTCAAGACAATCTATTCAATTCATCAAAAAATTAGTCACAACCCAACTCAAATTAAACAACAACTTAATCAATTATATCTTCAATTCAACAAAGTATCATCAATTTTTTATATTCAATTTACAACATTCATATACCCTAAAAATTATCCCAATTCCATAATTACAATTTCTAAAACCTAATAATCTCAATTTCATAATCATATGTTTAATCGTTCAAAATATATAACCAATTTAACTAACAAAACATCATAATAAAACATACTCTACATTTATTTATAAAACAAATATAATTTACAAAAAACAAAAAAAAATTAAAAATTACCTTGATTTCGCTTGGATGATTGAAAATACCTTGAGCGGAGTCTCAAAAACCTAGGCGGGACTTGGGGTTCTCGTTTGGGAAGTTTAGTGCTCAAGTTGGGTGGCGGAGATGGGTTTGAGTTGAAAATGGTATTTGGATATAAGAGAAAAATTAGGGTTCGGTGGTATAAAAACGAAGATAGAATGGGGCGGGCTGCTAGCAGCTCGCCTGGAATCCCAGGCGGTGCGCTAGGACACCTCCCGTCCCATTCTACTCACATTATCATTTCGCACATGTACCCTTTCTTCAGACGTGCTTCTAGAACTTCGCCCTACCAAGCGTGCTTTTGGGATACCGCCCGTCTCTCAGGCGTTATCCTAGGATACCGTCTAAACACAGGCGTTACATTAGGATTCCGTCCCACATCAGGCGTTACGCTAGGAGACCTCTCGAGCAAGCGTAATCCTAGAACTCCGCCCGTCTTTCCAAACGCATCGCTAGGACACCGCTCCACCACAGACGCATTGCTAGAACACCGCCCGATTATACACAACTGTTCTTGGACCGGACTAAAGACTAAATTTTTTAGTCTTTAGTCTTATAGTCTGATCCCATGATTGTGAATGCCCTTAGTAAAGACGAGTAGACGACTAAGACTGTTTTCATGATCCATTGATGATTTGTGGGATCTACACCTCGTTGTCAATTGTTTTGTACCATATGAGATGCATATGATCATGTTGATGGTCATATCGTCCTCTCACACTCATTTACATCTATTTTTACCCTCACAGATATAAAGACACATGTTTATTATTCCAATATGAGTGAAAAGAGGTTATACTTATCTAATCTTAGCATCTGATGTAACTACTACCGCACAGAAAAGTTAGTCTTTCAAACAAATCAAATTGTAAAACCGAGACCAAAAGCTAATGTGTCACAATCGACCCCACGGTTGAAACAGTAAATGTATATGGAGTTTCATTGAAATTCCATATAAGCTAATGTAACTCAACGGAGACCAAAATATCTGTTCTTTGTATATGAAACTGTAACTGGAGTTTCATTGAAATTCATCCCATAATTCCGAAGGATTAATGGCAGATTAGTTCGTTTATGTATAAGATAAAAAAATTAGCATACTATAATAATTAAATAGAAATCTAACATAGGATTTTAATTTGATGTTTTTTAATTGTTTGATTTAATAAAAATGAGAGATTAATGAAGAAGAAAACAAAATGTGGTGAGAAATAGGAAAAATCAAAATTAAAAAGTAAATTAATTTTAGAAAGTGGGAGGGGATGGGAAACATGAAAAGTGGAGGTGGGAAAATAGACTTTTTGCTTTTATAACTCATTACAACATTTTATTTTTAACCTAATTCCTGACTTTTTAACTTAGTTATGTCGAAAAATTATTTCTAAAGGTGTATGCGGACACCCTATTAAAATGTTATTCTCTACGTCTATTTTCTCTCGTCTTTATTACATTTATTTTCTCTCTTTTACTTTCTCAAATTGATTTCGTCCATTAAAAACTTATTCTTCTTCCATTATCTAATGCATAATGGTGGAAAATGTGGTATATTTTTTTATTGTACATTTGGTGAATTTCCTAATCTTGAAGAAGCAAGGAAAACATACTAACAAATTTTTAGATAAATAGGATAAATAAGATTTTATCCTAGAAAATAAACAGTTATAAAGATAGTTCACCCTACAAAATGAACTATTATAAAAGATAGTTCATCCCGGAAAATGAACTGCTACGGAAGAGAGTTTGTTCCAAAAAATAAATAACTAAGAAATTTATTTCATAAAATAAACTGCAACAAAAAAGAGTTCATTATACAAAATAAACTGTCACAAAAGAGATTCGCTTTAGAAAATGAGTTGCCATTAAAAAATAATTGTTAAATTAATATTTCATCTAGCAAAATAAAATCCTTATAGTAAAATAAAATGGTCATCTGACAGTTCATCCTTCAAAATGAACTGCTAAATTAATTTTTCATCTTGCAAAATAAAATATCATCCAACAAAGCATATAATCTAGCTTTAACTGAACTGTCATCCACGATTTATTTCAAGAGATGAACTGCAGTTTTACTAAACGATAATGTGAAAGGTTTTAAAAAAATAAATTTTTATAGTGGTGTGTGTACTTGTTGTATAGATCTCGTCGAAAGCTTTTAAACAGTAAGGGAAGTTCTAACATTATTTTAATTGTAGATAACGTCATCTAAAGTTTTTGAGGACCAACTAGCAATTTTTTAGACCAGATTCTTTTTTAAAAAAACAAACAATTAGGCCAGGCCCATATGACCAAATCGATGGACAATTCTTCGTATTAAGATCAAGTAACAATTTATACAAAAGGAAATGAAAAAAAAAATGGTGAAATGTTTTTTATGGAATTTCAACCACCTATATAATTATCTTACTAATATAAAGGAAAGAGGCATTTTCAACCATCGTACATATTTCGACCGTGGCACAAAAATTAACTAAATTGCCCCCTTGTTCTTCCTTTTTATTGCATTTGTCTTTGCCAGACTATCGTGAAATCCAAACAACTTCAGGGGTAAACACTTTCAATTAAAGTCTTTTCTTTTTTTTTCTTAATTCATTTTCTTCTCAATTCACTTTCTTTTTCTTCATTCAAACAACTATCTCTCTTGTAAAATCGATTAAAGGAAGATCGATTCACACTCATAAGATTCAATGGGTTCGCTTCTTCACTTTTCTCTTATTTGTTCAAACAACTCTAAGTCTGATCTTCAAGACAATGGTAATAGAGTTTTATTTACTACTGAAAGATAAAAAAAAAGACGGAGGAACAATTTACGAAAAATGATAATTGAGTTTTGTTTACTACTGAAAACACACACTTTAAGATTTAGTTTTTCATAATGAATTCAATTTGAAACTCAAGATTAACCATAGGTATTCAATTGTTGTGGATAACTACGGGATTCTAACCAGGTATGTTTGAATAAAGTTAGCGTTTTATTTTTGGTTTCATTTAATTTTGAAATTGGGATGTTATAAAAAATATCAATTCATTAACGAACAGTCACGGTTCTATTCAGGTATGGCAAGGAAGATCACATCATAATATCATGATCTCAACAATTAAGGCTGTGAAAATACCCATAACGAGTTCTGCAGGTGAGTTTTTCCTATGTGGGTGCTTTTATTGCAAAATTTAACATTATGCAAAGGAATACTAATTAGGGGTTTGCTATGTTAATGTGCTTGAATGGGTTTATGCTTTGTTGTGATTGGTTAAGATAAGAAGTAACCAAATTTTTATAATAATTGGGAGACATATCAAAGAACAATTTTAACTCTATGGATTTTACCTTGTGAAAAAATGGTTTGTCCTTTATGAAGTCATGGTATTCAAGGACTTAAAACAAAACACATTGACATAATCTTGGGAATTATATGAACTACAAAGAGAACTCTAAAGCTAACCATTAGAACACCAACTAACACACAAAACTTAACAAATAGAGATAACTCAGGAAAGTGGCTAACTTGGTGATATATAATGTTAAAGCTACCCAATGAACAACATAATTTCGCGAATGATATGCATGGACCTATTATAATTGCTGCCACTGACCATTGTATAGGCACATGGATCAAAAGAGGATGGTGTGTTTGCATCAAATATTTATATTTAGAAGTCATAAAACAGTATGGATCAAGAGAGGGTTATATTAGATACCCACATGTTTTACTATTATCGCAGGTTGTGGAGTAAATGTCCTTGATTTGTTTTGGTTGTGTGTGTAATTTTATGTTTGTTGACGAACGATTTGGTCTTTTTATTTCATTGTATTTTTTGCAAGAGGTTATTATAGATTCAATTTATAGATAAATTTTTAGTTATATACTGAATTCTTAATCTTAATCCACACATTATCTTCTTTGCTCATAACTTCGAGGTGGCATTACAACAAGATCATAACTCAGTTTTGCATAGCTTGGAACATATTGTGAGTAGTGAACTCAATAGGCTTTTGGGATGAAACATTGATCAGTAGCAGCGAGTTGATATTTATGCAGAAGGTAAATGTGTCGTTGAAATTGCATCTGAATTGTTACACAAATAAAATCTAACTAAAAGTTGATGGAAGGTGGTGCAGGAGCTGCAGGTTGTTATGGAAGTCGTGTGTGCCACAATCACGGAAGTAAAGGGTAATATTATGATGAAAAAAGTTGGTACGAGAACTAGAAATGTCAAGTGGAAAGATGTCTCTGCTTCTGTATAAAGAATTGTCACTTTGCATACAAAAAGTTGGTAAGAGTATGTGTATTTTTTACCCAATTTTGTAAATTCTTGACCTTGAGCATGTTATAATGTACCTCTAGGAAATTTACTCTGAATGCACTCCAACCTTTGTAAACAGGAGTTATATATGAGCGGAATTATATAATCAACGCAACAAAGTTTTTGTATGATGTTCAACTATACTTTATGTGATCGATGTTAATACCTGAAAAATGACTACCCATGGATAAGCGGAGTCATTCTCACTAGATGGATATAAGCTAGATTTTGTGCCCAGAGCCCCGTTCCCACAACTGTTAGCACCAACAAAGAAGGAATCCAACTTTACGACATATCAGAGGTTTTTAAGCAAGTCACTATCAAGCTTCCATTATTATATGCAATTAGGCAGATTCCTACTTATGCCAAGTTCCTTAAGGATATGTGTACGCGAAAGCGAAAGCTTATTGTACAAAAGAAAGCCTTTTTAGCTAGTCATGTGAGTTCAATTATCCATAACAATACAACTCCTAAGTACAAATACCTTGGGTCCCCAACCATTTCTTGCACAATGAGTAACTAGCGTGTTGAAAAAGTGTTACTTGACTTAGGAGCCAGTGTGAACTTACTTCCATACCATGTGTACCTCCAGCTAGGGCTTGGTGATTTGAAACCTACTCAGATAACACTGCAGTTAGCTGATAGGTTTGTAAAAATTTCTCGTGGTGTCATAGAGGATGTTCTTATTGAGGTCGACAAGTTTATTTATCCAGTGGATTTTTTTGTCCTTTATACCCAACCTGTCACTGACCTAGAGAATCAGATACCTGTGATCTTTCCGAACAAGTTCAAACGTTTCATGTTGATCTTTCCAAGCGGCATCCATGGAAGCCCGATGAACTAACCTATGAGTCATCAAGATCCCTACTTTGTACTGCACTACCAAGAGTCACTCGAGTTCTTTACGCGTGTCTGAGGTCATGACGATAGCAGCTACTGAAGCCATGGTCAAGGTATACCCATGTAACTCGTGATCCATCCTTAAAAAAAAAAGAATGAAGAAGAGGAAGGGAAAAAAAGGATGAAAGCATTACTAAGGAAAAGATAAAAATAACACTTAAATAAGAACAAACATGACACAAGTCAAAACACGGGGCTGAAGAGAATGAACTTTAAATAGGGACCCATGACGGATATAACCACACACTCAGATGATAGATGTAATATTTAACTACAGGATAATCACAAAATAAATTACAACTGTAGCAGTAAAAAAAAAAGAGCAACTGCAACTATAACTTCTACATCCCAATAACGTGGAGAACCCAGAGTAACTTAACAATACGAGGGATATCTTGATCAAGTTGCCAATGCGTCTTATTAGCTTCCATGAAAACACGTTCATCGATATTTAACTCATTATTATCCAAGCTGTATACGCATACTGCCGCCTCATAAGCACTAGCGGCCAAATCACAAATAGTGAACGCCTGATGGATAAGACCCGTCTTATACCATCGATCGACCAATTCGTTGCGAGCGAAATACGTGGCTTCCCATCACACTTCAGCATCAACTCTATTATCAATCAAGCTATATAGCTTTCGTTCCAAATCATAAATAAGAGCAGCTGCCGCAGGATAAACCATCAGGAAAGATTAACAAAATAAGAGTAACAAAAGCATTATTTATAAACAAGACAATCACCACCATAATAAAATACCTGAAATCCAGGTGTCACTAATAAATATACACAATTAAAATAAATGTCAAGAATAAAACAACCACTTAAGACGGTTAGAATACCACAATAAAAGTTATCGAAATCCCAAATAAGTTTTTTTTTTTAAAGAAAGAAAAAGAGATAGAGAGAGGAAAGAGGAATAAGGAATCCAACCAAATCCAAGATAAGCACAAACATATTACAAACATTCAAACACCAAAAAGAATAAATCTAAACTTCTTCAAAAGCGGGCAGATCCCGCTTCTTCTGCTCAATGTCCTCATGTACCCAGGTCACAGCAGCGGCAGCATCACAAGCCTCTTGCGTAGTTGTTGAAACGTCAGTGAGAAGCTTGTTCAGAGCAGTCCTTTTCTCTTGATACACTTTAGTCAAATCCTTTAGGCTTTGCTCTAGTTCAGCGATTTGAGACGGAAGGGTTGCACGCGGATCAAACTTTTTATTCACTGTATCCAGCAATTGGGTTAGCCACGCTATGTGAAACTTGAGATCTATGCCAGCCTGAATGGAAGACTCCCACTTTTTCAGCTTATCAACAGCAGGAGGCGTATCACGAACTCGGGAAAGCCCTTCCGCAGCTTCATGCAAACCTTTATTCAAGAAGACTAAAGTCTTCATACCCTTAATCATACCTTCATTCACCATATGACCGTTTTGCTCGACAATCATCATGTAAATGGTAGCTAAGTTCGAAGGAACCCCAAAAGCCATGCACTAATCTATGGTTCTCAGTCACCCCGGCCTCGTTGGCACTTACGACTGAAGGACAACAAAAGATAGGATCCTCCGGCTTAGCCAACAGAACGACCGCGTCCACTTCCTCCTGAATAGCCGGGACAAGAATATCTCTCTTAAACACAGAGTTGTTTTCTCGCTTCTTCATAGTCTAAAGAAAAAAGAGACGAGGGAAGAGTATAAGAAGAATATCTCTAACAAAAAAAACACGATGATGAGCAAAAATAAATGAAACTAACTTCAGAAGGCTGGGGATTATGGGACGACACGCGAGCGGGAGAAGGCCCCTAAGGATTTGAAGAAGGAGGAGAGGAATCCGAAGACGACTACGAACCACCAACAAAACCTAAAATAAATAAATAATAATAATGGATAATAAACAAAACAAAACAAAAAGCAAACACTCAATAAGATAGTAAAAACGAACATATAAATAGAAAAAACCAAACATATATGCCTTATCACCAGATCAAAAAAGACAAACACAAAATAAAGAAGATGACACGTGGGAAGCAAAAGGACAACAATTGCCAGAAGGAGATGGATTTTCGTCAGAAGGCACATGGTCCTAAGATACACCAGGATGAGAGTAAGACGAACCACTACGACTACATGAACCAAGCAGACTAGTAGGCATCTCCTGAGGGTGGTTCCGAGAACGGGTAGTGGTGGCCACCAGAGGATTAAGGGAGAAAACATGTAAACGTGAAGAGACGACACCACTACCCCTGGTAAAATCAAAGCCCAAACTATGTATACGATCCACAAAAGAGGAAGAAGTCGGACTTGTGATAGCCGAGTTTTGGCCTGTAGGAGACATAGGAGAAGCATCAGCCAAAGCAGACTGGGGAATAGTGGAGTTGGTAGAATTCCCGCGTCACACTTAGCTTTTTTAGCTCTACGACGAGGCAACCATTCTTGTTCAGGAATGTTAAGATATTCCTCCACCATAAAGGAACGGGGTTTGTGCCCAACATGACCAACAGGGAGATCACTCTGAGGACAAACAATTAGAAGAAAAAAAAGGAAGAAAAGAGGCCCTAGACACAAAACATACCTGATTAGAAGAGCCCGGAGCTAGTTGAGGAGTTTGGGCTTCACTCGACTTTTTTCGTGGTGGAGGAGGGAGCATCTGCCCCTTTTTAACCCCCTTTTTCAACAACTCTTGATCAGCCGGGAGAGTCCAACTAGTATTCAAGGGGACCAAAGAACGACCCTTTGAACCAGGATTAAGATTCTACTCAAGAGCTATCGACTCATTTAACTTGATACGGCCCGACGCATGCATCAATCTAAGTTCATCCGAGAATAGCGCAGACAAAAGAACAGGTTTGCGTAGGATAAAATTCATAGCTTGCTTTCGAATTTCTATTTGAAACGAATACCAATTATGAGAGACATAAAGCTCTCGTGTCGGAGAAGGCTGAAGGAAAGAAAAGAGAATCGATTGGTCTGCCAAACGTGTCTCTCCTTTAAACACAAAGCGGTCGAAACTAACTTTGATATCAGCTTCCTCGCTAGAATACAGATCTGGATAGAGAGACGGGACTCCTTGGTCGAACCCCAGCTATTGAGCCATACAGTCAGAATTATAGGACATCGTTATGAACCTACCCAAGTAGAAACCAAAAAGATAATCAAATAGTAGAGCCATAACAGAGTCAAAGTCGTCGCTAGCCAAAAATTGCTCAGATTTCAGGGTCACATCCTCAACCTCAGTAGTAAAATCACAGGGGAGAGAACCAGAGCAGTCGTCATGATAAGGAAAAGGCTTGAATTCTTTGGCCACATCTATGTATTTTTTAAGAGTATTCCTGGATGATCTTCCTTTTCCACGCCACAAGGCCATGCGAGGGTAACAATAAGAAGTCGGAACCATTTCAAAGGTACCATCCTGTGTCTCAACCCTTTCCACACGATGGACGAATAAATCGTTAGTCGGGGGAACATACTTGGGAAAATGCTCCATGCCCAAGCCTGAAGGAAATTCGATACGACATAGGTTTAAACAATGTGACGGGCGTCCACCCTCTGAATGTCTTTACAAAGAAGATCCAGCTGACCATACAAACCACCCAAGAACATAGGTGCAAGGGAAATGATATACCTCATGATATCAGTACGACCATCGACATAAGATCGTTCTTGATGGTATCGCGGGGGATGTGTTCGAAGACATCATGACAAAGCCAGTAAAGAAAAAAAGATGTTAGTTCAGCGCAAGCATTCTTCTCCTCTTGGACGGGGGAGCTGACCTTCCCGTCTATGGGATTTGGAGCCCAGTACTTCACCCACAAAGGGAAGGAAGTGCATTTGTTCTTACTGACCTTAGTATCGCGACCAGGTGGGCTCTATCTCGAGCGAGTCGGTGTGGTACATCAACGGCAGGACCCTTCATAGCATCAACCATCATTTTTCCACCAGTAGGACGGACTGCAGCCTTCTCTCTCACTTCCGAAGAAGGGGTTACCTTGGACTTCCCTTAAGCCGATTTTTCTGAACCAACGACCTTCCCTTTTATAGGTTGAACATCATTCACTAAGGAGTCGTCCTTTCTCCCCGACCGGACTTCCCGAGATTTACCTTTACAACCAATCAAGTAAGCGCAAAAAGTCATGTATGAATCATTCATAACTTCGAAGATGTCCGCCTCATGATACTGGTGAGACCCATGAATCGGAAATCCCATTAAAGCCACAACATCCTCCAATACAAGAGTCGCCTCAACCAAGGCAAAAAAGAAAGTGTGTACCTAGAGATTCATCGCGAATAAATTCTATCCATGTCACTTTTACATTTGAATATCACACGATAGACGCGTTTATAGTGTCGTCTATCCCCAAAGAGCAGAGCGTGGCTAAATGGTCAGTGTTGGAATGGATGTATGTGACCCAAGACTTCCAAAGGGGACAAGTTTCAGCGGAAGAGTGTTGATCTATATTCGGAAGGTAATATCCCACGGTGAATGGCCATGCGCGGAATTTTGTTGAAGGGGTGAAAGGGAAGAACATCTTCCTCCGGATGCATAAACCACTTAGGAGATTCGAAAAAGGGTATTAAATCCGGGTGGGTTATACGAGAATAGAGATGGTCTTCAATCGGCGTAACCCGCGTACCATCGGAAAAAACTTGGGGCTGCATAGTGGCAGAAATGTCTCGGCTACCCAGAATTTCTAGAATATAGTACAATTGACCATCATCCGACAAAGGGAGAGACTCGCCATCAGACTGGCCGCTAGACTCGCTTGAGACTCCGTCTCTCCCGCTTCTTTCTCTTCTTCCGCTGAGGATCATCTGGAGGAATCATCTGACATCAGGAACAATAAAGTGAAGATGAAGTAAAAAGGGAAATAAAGTGTTAAAGAAGAGATTGTGAATATATCGCGGAGACCTTTCTTTTACTAAAGGAAGTGAGACGGTTACTTAGAATATGGTAACTAAAATATTATGGGGAACGTCATCAACCAACCAGTGCGTGAGATGGGGAGGTACATGTTAAGAAGATGGTCGAGGAGAACTGCTTCAAAAAGTAGGGATTGACTATTGTGTTATCCAACGGTTAGCTCAACAGTCAGGGGGCTAATAAAAAATGACTACTCATGGATAAGGGAGTCATTCCTACTAGATGGGCCTAAGCTCACCATCACCTTAGGAATTTAGGGGTCAAACCCAAGTATTTAGTAATATGCCCATGAAAGTATAAGGACAAGAGAGGTACGAGGAGAAGTTAGGGATAAGGATGCTAGATGGTATTTTGGTAATAATAAGTGGTTGAAAGGAGACATGTGTCAGGAGAAGATAAAGAGGTAAGTCTATATAAGGAAAAAAGATAGTACAAGGAAAGGGGCTTTTTTTCTCTTTCTCACCATAAGATGAAAGGTGTAAGTCCTTGCTGTGACTAGGATTGGTCTCCCCTTTACGAATTTATCCTAAAATAATCGACAATATATGTTTTATTGGTCGAGTATTTGTTGGTTGGCTCATGGACCGACTGTTATTTAGGTTAAGCATGAAGAGTGGAAGGCGCATTGCACGTGAGTCTAGACTAGTGGGAAATAAATTATATCCCTCTATATGATTTTTTTTTTATTGTTAGGGCATTGCTCGGTTGAACTCACCAAGCATTGGTATGTCAGGTTTTGGTGTGAAGTTTAGTTCCAAAACTAAAGTCGCTTGAGTAGATTACTAAAGGCAACTTCGTTAGGTTAGACTAGGAACATATAAATGTTGAGGCTTGCTTTAGTTACTTATGAAGACCTGAAGAAGTATTGAATACAACAAAGACATCATGATTCAACTTGAGGTTAGTAACTACAAAACTTGACTTGTTCCATTTCTATCATTGTTCCTACAAGTCTTCATTCACTGAAAACATAACATGCGAAGTTTATTATTTTGATAATCATTGTCTAGGTTTGATCTTTAGACCAAAGGAGTTTAAATGGAAGATCCTTTACTCTGTTTAATGACTGATCAAACTACTAATTTGGGTGATCGATAAGTGAGTTGGTTACTGGAATAAATATAGTCATTTGTTGTTTTAGGTTATGATCCAAATGATTTAGGAGTGGAGTTCTTCAAAACGGGTGAAGCAACTCGAGATAGTGGACTCTGCCTTGAGATTCACGTGTGTTGTCCAGATTGGTTGTAGGCGCATGGATACTAAAGAAAATGAGTAGAGAAGGAGTGTTTTCAAAAACCTTCTCATATTTTGCTTTCCATATTTTCCAAAGAGTACAATCAGCTATATTAACCAAATTCTTATTAGAAGCTTCAAGAGAGTTGTTATCAGTAAACCAATAGATAATCCAGTTCTTGAGAGAGGAGTGGTTGTTTTTTGATTGGTGAAAGGCTGCAGAGATACCAAACTAGATAATATCTGCATAGTAACAGTTGCTTAACATATGAGTGCTTGTATCTTCTTCCTGATTGCATAAAGAACAAACACTACTGATGTCTTTCTTGAAACATCTTAACCTCTTTTTGACTGGTGAGATCTCATAACAACATTTCCACATAAATTGTTAACTTTATAAGGAACATCCATGTGGCATAACTTTAGCCATTGATTTTCTTGAAGAAATATTATTTTTTGTTAAGAATTTTGCTCCTTAATCAATTCCTTGTATATAGAGTTAGTGGTGAAATTGCCACATTCTGTTAATGGCCACCTTATCTTGTCTTTGTCATTGGTTGGAACTCTTATAGTAAGAATTTTTTGGACCCGCTCTTGAGTCAAATAGTTTTTAATCTTTTGAACATCTCATCTATTGGTGTCTTTGTCTATGTAGTCAGCAACTGTTGTATTAGGAAAACTTTGACAATGAGAAGTATTGAAGGAGGAGTTCATACGTGCAATGGGTATCCATTTGTGTTCGTGAGCTTTAATTAATGACCCATATCCTACTTCCCAAATATAATAAGTTTTAATAACTTGAAGATCCTTATGTATACTCTTCCATATCCATGTGCTTTTTTTCTTTGAAGTATCTTCTGTTAAGATAACATTCCCTTGTAAATATCTAGCTTGCAAAATTTGAATCCACATAACTTGTGGTTCATTTATAAGCCTCCAAGCCAATTTTGTTAATTAGTATAAAGATGTTGAAGATTTTTGAGTCCTTTATTCCCGGAATTCCATATTTGTTTAGCTTACAAACTCATTTCCAATAAATGAGATTCCCCCATTTGTCATTCTTTTTGCTCCAATTCATTTGAATTATATTCATCTTGCAAAGAATTTTGCCAGGCACCTCAAAAAGACCCATTTGATAGTTTGTTGTACATCTCAATGAAGCTTGTATTAATTTGTGTTGTTCTTCCATCTTGTGAGGTAAGCTTTCCTTGCCAAGTATGTAATTTTGCTTGTATTTTTTCCACAGTTGTATCAAATAACTTACCTTTACCTCTTGGAATCTGAAGCTGGGTTCCCAAATATTTTTCAATATTTTCCATTTGTTTCATCTGTAGCATATTTGAGATATCTTCATAGGCCTCCTTACTTAGATTTTGCTGAAAAATACATTTGACTTCTCAAGATTCACCATTTCCCAGAAGAAGAAATGAATTTGTTGATGATTTCCTTTTAAGTTGTGAATAGATTTCCCATTGGCTTAATTTAGTGAACATGATACAATCATCAACAAATAGAAGGTTAGATACTGCAGGTCCTGTTTTTGTTGGTATGACTGGTTCTATAATCTTTTCTTGAGATGCATTTGATAGCATTCTGCTGAAACCTTCCATAAACAAAATAAAAAGATATGGAGCAATGAAATCATCTTGCCCGAGTCTCTTGTCGGAGTGAAATAATCCAATGAAGTACCATTTATGAGTGAAAAAATTTTAGTTGAGTTGATACAATAATTTATTAGTTGACACCATTTATGTGAGAACCCAAAATATTCAATTATTTGTTATACAAAGTCTTATTTTATCCTATCAAAAGATTTGGCCTTGTGGAGCTTTACTCCAACAACACCTTGATAATCCTTAGTGTACTTCATGTAATGCATCATTTCATGAGCTATGATAACATTGTATTGGATATTTTTACAAGCTACATAAACAACCTTCCAAGTAAATATAAATTTGTGTGGGATTGGTTTGAGTCTTGAGGCCATAATATTGGTTATCGGTGAGATTTTAATTAGACCGCAAGAGCACGGTTGTCGATGAGAAAGTATGCAAACACGGTTTGTTCCACAGGGATTTCAGAATTGTAATTTCTAGTTTTTAATTAACTTATGTGCTAATGACAAGTTGATTTTGATGATTTAATTCTAAAATAAAAGCGCTAAAAATGATAATAATGATATACAACTGAAAGAAAACCTAGGATGTTGATATTCCATCACAATTATGCTTACTAGATGTTTACAACCATTTTCTATAATTTTCTCAAAATAATACTCAAAACTATTTCGGATAAAATGTTTATGTTCTGGAAAATATTAAATTTTAATTCAATTATTTTTCTCAGAGGATTAATAATTTTTTCCACTATAAAATGCTTATCTCTAACAAGAATAATTAAGTCAATTATTAAGCATTAACGGACATATGAAGAAATTACTATCATATTTAATCAAGAAACAGGACCATGAGAAATTGATATAGATAATAATTACAACATGCTAGCAAACACAATAGGACTTTCTCTATAATCCTAGGTGAGGGTTCTAGCTACTCACTGCGAAAAGAATAGAAGAAGAAAAGATAGAGAAGTCATTTTATTCATGGTTTTATAAAAGAGTTACAATAAAGCATTGACCATTTCCGTGAAAGAAGATTAAAATCTTTTATTGAATTTACGACTTACTTCAGGCACAGCTGAATAAAGCATAGGCTTTCGAAGTATTAGACTCTGAACTCTCGCAAGAAATGTTCAGAAAACCGTTGCTACAACTATTGAATACAAAAGAATAAGCAACGTTTTTCTGCGACTGTTCAGGGACATGGTTTCTTCTTCTTCCTCCTCGAGCTGAAGAACCCTAGAAATGGCAGCGAACTTTTCTGGATTTAATTTTTCTTATTCCTGGCAGAAGCCATCCTACTAAATTTCCTCTAACATTTCTCTATTTACAATCGAACACCCACAGCTCATCAAATCTCGTTCAATCTTCAAAATATCTTCTCAATCAAGTGGCCATATTTTCTTTCTCTTCTCGGCAATATTCTTCATATGATTTTCTTGTTGTTTTCCATTTTTTTGAGACATGAGAATAAAATCTCTTGATTATGTTCTTTAGTATTACTCCACCCAAATCTCCCCAATCTTTGCTTTCAATGAAAACTCTCGGCTGATCTTTTTCTTACTAAAACCTGAGAACAATTTCCTTCTCGGTGATGATCTCGATCATATTGTTTCCCTGTTTGCGTGAGATTCTATTAATTTGAGACGAGATATTGATTTCTTGATTATCTATTATAAGGTTGTCGGGACCCATGTGATGTAATATTTTGAAACCCTTTCTCTGTTTTATCGAGAAAGTAGTGATTTTGTTTGATTCTCAAGCTTCCAAAATTTAAAAAACTCTTCTTATTGGTAAGAGAATATTCGAGCCTTTAGTTGTTGAAGATAACCCAAAACTCAATTCACCAAATCTTCTCAGGCGAGAAGACTAATTTCTCGCCTAGTTTATATTTTGAATTTGTAACATGGATGCCTTTATCGAAGCATGGGTGCCTTTATCCAAACTCTTGTGGTTCCTTTAACACTTTTTGGGGTGCCTTTATCACTTCTGAAACCGAATTTTTCACAACTGCTAAATCACAAAAATACTCACAAAAGAACATTATTAGTACAAAAATCGAATAATAGCAATATAAATATGAGCTCAAATAAGACCATAAATGTGTTTATCAATTATGAGCTTGTAAATGATATTGCATAGGCTTTAGGGTCTGAGATCATTTGGTCTGGTGACTATTTTTTTCTTAGGAATTAAAACTTGGAAGGTTTCATTCATTTGAAGGGGAAACTGACTTGTATTGAAGAAGTTTTGAACTAAGTTAATCACCTCATTTCCTACAGTCTTCCAAGTATGTTGATAAAAACCAACTTGATATTCATCAGGTCCCGATGAATCCCAAGCATTGATACTGAAGATTGCTTCTTTGATTTCTTTTGGTGATGGAATTTGATTCAGATTTTAATTATATTCTTCTTTTATACAAGGGTTTATTAGGTCCAGAATGCTAGAATATATCTTGTTGAAGTGCTCTACTAGAAGAGGTTGAATTTCTTATTTTGTAGGTACCCGCTTTCCACTTTCATTCATGAAGTGTTTTTTTTCTTCTTCTTTTGAAATTGACTTTAGAGTGGAAGTACTTGTTGTTTATGTATTCCTTCTTGCTTATATTTTCCCTAGCCTGTTGATATAAAATAACAACTCTTTTCATACCATGAGTTCAAAGACTCTTCCATTGACTTGATCAGTTTAATGTCTTGAGTATTCCTATTTTTTTCCTTTAAGAGTTGCTTTTTGTATCTTGTTTATCTATAGATTTACATGTATAATTTTTTTTATTAGATTCTACTAAAGCAAATCTAATGGCCTGCAGTTTCTCAACTATATTATGTTGAGAGTTTTCTGGTAAGTTCCAAGTTTCTGTAATGATTTCTTTGCATGTTGGATCAGAGAACCATACTTGATGAAATATTTTTGGTATTGGATTGGTTTTCGTTGGAAGTTGAGTATGTAGGAAAAATGGGGCATGATCAAAGCCATGAGTAAGAAGATTGTTTATGACCGAATTATGGGAAACACTGAACAATAGTTGTTTCTTAAAGCTCTATCTATTCTGGTTTTCACATTTTTTAAAAAACGTATTTGGTTTGACTAAATAAAGGGAGAACCAATAAAAGGGATCTCTCAAACCATGAGCATCAATGGTTTCATGAACAATCTTGTAAGATGAAGAATGATGAGTGGATAAAACTTTGTTTTTCTAAAGAATGAAGTATAGTGTTGAGATCTCCTAAAATCACCCAAGGTATTGTAAGATTTTCTCCCAATCGATTTAAATAATGCCACTGAGCTTTACTTTCTTTGCTATGAATCGAACCATACACACAAGATAAAAACCATGTGTTATTATGAATGTAAGAAATAATAGTTAGGTGCATCATATTACTGGTGGTGTCAATACTCTTGATACCTAGGCCATCTTTCCACATCAAGGCTAAACCACATGCTTTCCCTATTGTGTCTTGACACCTTATATTAGGATAACCCTAATGAACCGGAAATCTATAAGCTTTGTCATATATTTGTTTTTAGTTTCCGAAAAAATAAATTATGTCAGGTTTATAGTTGAAAATGCAGTTACTAAGATGTTGTCTAGTTCTTTTATTTCCTAGTCCCTGAACATTCCAAGCTAGGATTTTCATTTGTGTCACTAAAGTAAGTGGACGAAATTGTTATGTATGCAAATGGAAAATGAAATGCTATAAAAATAAAACAACATGATTAAATATAGGCAGTATTGATGGGATTTTAATTTTGCCGCAAGTGTACGACTATCGATGAGATAGTATACAAAATACGGATCGTCCACAAAGACTAAAATAATTGCTACTTTTAATTTCTAATAAATATTAATCCAAAAGAATGAGATTGAGAAATATTAAAACTAAAGAAATAAAAAATTTACAAAAAGAAAACTTAGGACTTTAGATTTCACCACTATGATGCATACTAGAAAATTATACAATTTTATATAATATTCTCTTCAAAACTACTCAAGACTATTTGGGATACAATATACGTCTTGGAAAATAAAACGTTAAATTCAATTAAATTTCTCAAAATACTAACAATTCTTATTACTTAGAAATGTTGATCTCTAAACAAGAACAAAACTCTTTTAAACAAGCATGAGGATACTAAAAAGAATTATTATCATGATGATCGGGAATAAAGATCAAAAAAATTATTATTAAAATGTATTAAAATTTTCTAATACATATCGTCGGGTTTCATCCATAGACCTAGTGAATAGATTACTTCATTACAAAAGAAAAAGAATCATCCGTAGTCCTAGTAAATAGATTACTTCATTATAAAAAAAAAAAAGAAATAAAAAACTATACTAAACTCAACTCCTATGCTCGGACCTCCGGGCCTCTCTAATCCCCCTCCCCTACTGTTCACGCCTCCTCTTCATACTCTTCGTGTCACCTTTTTTTTAATCTTCTCAAGATCCTCAAAACTGGTTCTCCTTCTATCTATGTATTCCACCTTCCACTTTTATCTTCATATCTTCAAAAGAAATGGGATGAAAATATATAGGCAAAGTTGGAAGCACGTGTGTCAAGGTTCACCATTTCCTTAATTTTCTACTCTTGTTTATTTTCCTGATAAATTGAGAATCTCCAATTAATTTCCTTCCAAGTCTGTAGCCCTTAACCACCTTATTACATGCAAATTATATATCACACTACTGATGTGCAAAGATTCTTTGCATTAGCAAATCTTTTATCTTTCCTTTTAATTGACCCAGAGATCAACATGTCGACATGTGAGAATTTCACTCTTTTTCATTTCAAATATAGATGTTAAACAATTAAGTCCAGTATCTAATATAAAAGATCATATATGGTGTTTGGTTTAGGTAATTAGGAGCCCATGAATTAGATTCCAAGAGAATAGGTCTAATTTCCTCCAACCAAACAGCCCATCCAAAATTGGAATCTAATTTTTATGAAATCCAATTCCCTTTGATCCTTTCATTTCTATTCCATCCAAAAATAAATGGAATATAATCCAATTCCAAAGGGAAACATGGAATTATTATAGAGATGACTAAATTACCCTCTTCAAATCAAAAGGGATCGAATCATTTCCATTGTCCTTCACCTTCAGCTCTCGTTTTTTCTTTCGTTCGTAGAGCTCATATGATCGAAATCAAAGCCATTTCCTTCAACATTAACCAGAGAAGATTTTCTAATTTGTTTGTATCCTTCAACATTACTAGAAATCAAATCAGGTATTAAAAACCTAATCTCATGTAATCTTTAATATCTCTGATTTTCTAAATCCTAAAAAGTTATTTTTTAATCTTGATTTTGAAACTCGCAGGAGAAGATTCAAGTACATGACAGAGGCTCTAATAATAAGAATCAGGTATAAAACTCTTACCTTATTACTTGTTTTTTTGCTTTCAATACTAATAGATCTGTGAATAATATAGCTTGTATGTATATTTTTTTTCTCTAGATTTTGGATTTTGTATGTTTGTTTAGTTGATTTGATGGAGTTTTCAAGCATGGGTATGTTTTATGATTATGATTTTATGAAGTGTGATTTTAATTTTGATCAATTCTTATTGCAGAATCGATTCATTCCCATTCTCATTCTTTCATTTTGGGCACCAAGAATTTCAATTCGAAGTCGTGAGGTGACCTTGTAAGTCCAAATATTGTTTATCTCTCAGCTACATTTCAATAGATACTAACCTCAGGCAACCAAAAATATAGTTTTGAGTATGCTTACCAAATTCGAAATCATCTATGTTTGGTGTTTTTGTTTTTCCTTAGTTTCGATCATATTTGTAAATGAATCAGCGACAACCATTAAATCCTTCGTAAAAAGTATACACGTCTGCCACCAATAAATGTGCATGTTTATCTCTTCATTACTCTTGAATAACATAAAAAAAATTTAGTGCAAACAAATATACATAAGTTCCTGAAGTTGCTGTTGTGAATTTGCATAACTTAGTGGCAAGTTGTGAGGATCTGTTAGACCTGAACAGTGATGCGATCGAAGAAATTGCGAAAAGGTATAATGTATAAGAGTTTGTGATATTGTAGTTGTTTCTTGGTTTTGTTTGAGCATTGTTGTACTTTGAAGGAAGATAGAACTTATGTAGATTGGCTAGTTAGAGAAGATCGGAAACAATTTTATTGGTTGTGGAAAAGTATATATGCTTTAGAATTTCAATATTTTTTAAATGTGGACGTTGCTATGCTTATATGATAAAGTGGAATTCATTTTGCAAGCTTGAATTCGGATTTGTAGGTTGAGGGTGATGAGCTCGAGCTGTAATTTTTCATTAGCATTTAAATAACTTCAATTCATTTAGGGATGCACTTATGTTCTTACCATATTATGTTCCTGTTTTGGTTTGAGCTATTCTGTTTTAGTTGCATCTAACCCTATTATGTTCCTGTTTGGCCTTCCAGATATGGTGTTAGCAAACAAGATGAAGCCTTCAATGCAGAGCTTTGTGAATTGTACAGTCGGTGAGTCTTCTTGTTTGTATTTTGGGCTTACAATACATCAGTTGTCATTAGAAAATGAAAAATTCAGAACCTTCAAATCAAGTAGCTATGATGTCAGATGAGCGTATAATGTTGAACTTTATTATAGGTTATCTTTATTTATTTATTGATTCAAATGTCCCTGTCCTTGCTATTTATTTTCGGTGTCATTATACAGGTTTGTAACATCTGTCCTTCCATTTGGAAATGAAAATCTCACTGGCAATGAAGAAGATACTATCAGAAAGTTTAAGAGTGTTCTTGGACTTGATGACCCAGATGCAGCTGCTATGCATATGGAGGTTGTCTAACACTTCAACAAAATGAATTTAAGAATCTTTATGTCTTGTCTTTATGGTTATTCTATGACACCTCATTGCTGGCCTTTAGATCGGAAGGCGCATCTTTAGATAAAGGCTGGAAACTGGAGATCGAGATGGGGACCCTGAGCAACGACGGGTAGGTTCCTCTGTATACGTTTGGTACTTTACAATGTAATTTCTTATCATTTTATAATTGTCTATTAAAATAAAGAGTGCATATGAAACTTGAGCATAGTAATTTTCTAGTGCAGGCATTCCAGAAGATGATATATGTTTCCACCCTTGTGTTTGGGGATGCATCAACGTTTCTTTTGCCTTGGAAGCGTGTTTTCAAGGTCACTGATTCTCTGGTATGCAACACATCTACTAATTTTTTGAGCTTTCTGGAAATCATGTAACCCTTATCTCTCTTTAATGGCTGATTTCTCAGGCAAATATTATGTGCTCACTATATTTACTGTCTTAATTGTACATAATAGCAGGGAGATTCGCTGCATTACTTCTTCAATTACAGATGATATTCGTGTTGTCTTACTTTTTTTTTTTGTCTGTGTTGTTAAATTTTCTTATGCCTTGTACTTCCTGCATGCCAGGTAGAAGTTGCAATCCGTGATAGTGCCCAAAGATTGTATGCCTCCAAGATAAAATCAATTGATAGAGGTAGTAAATAACACTTATTCAAAGCTTGTATGTAAATTCTTGTCAATATCATCATCATATTAACGATCCTACCAAATAAAATAGTCTATTTGTCAATCAGATGTTAAGCCTAATTACTTAGCATGCTAGAGTAGCCAAATACTGTCGATTTGTTTTCTGTGGGTTGATGGAAGTCCAAACACATAATAAGTATGGCCTACTTAGTGTATAATAAGACCACATAAGTGCTACCATTAATTCTTGTTCTTGGTATTTTCAACAAGGATAAATTTGGTAAAAGTCATTTGCATCAACATGTAATTCTATTTTACTCATTAATGGAGTGAAGCTTTTAGTTGTAATAAAAGGTCTATTTTTATTCTGTAGATCTTGATGAAGAACAATTGATTAAACTGAGAGAAGCACAACTCCAGTATCGGATTTCTGATGAGGTAATCCTCTCTTCTGTTTACTTTTTGCTAGTTTTCTCAGTTCTTCTAGGTCCTGTTCTGTGCAACATTTCATTACCGTGTGTTGAAGTGCCGATTATATAGATCTATTTACGTGCTAAAATGTGCTTTCTTGCAGCTAGCAGCGGACATGTTTAGAGAGCATACTCAAAAGCTGGTCGAGGGAAATATTTCACTAGCTTTGGATGTCATAAAGTCAAGGACAGGAGCTGTGTATGCTCACTATTACTTTTTTTAACAAACTACTTTATGCACTTTCATATGTTATGCAATTTTAATGCCTATACCTGTATGTGCTATTGTTCCACAAATACCGTTGTTATTTTTACTTCCAGTATGTGTGTATTAGTAATTAAGAAGAGGATACATTGTTAGATCATTGCATGACCGATGTAAATAAACAATTGTTCGAGGAGTTGAAAAAGATAGATGGCTTCACTGAAGATGACGTGATAGATGCTGCATCTATTCTACTCGATTCATCTACAAAAACAAAGGTTTTCTTCGGCATGGGGGAAGAAAAACGAGCAAACTATGTGAAGAACATGATTCTTAAGTGATGCAGTTAATTAAGCTTTCATGGCTCTATGCATTTTGAATTTTGCAACTTTGAATATGATTTTTAATTTTGCATTTTGAATATAAAATTTTACATTTTGAATATTTAATTTTGCATTTTGATAAAGGATTTTCTGTAGTAATCCTTTATCATCATAAAATTTTAATTTTGCATTTTGAACAATAACAAACAATATTTTGGTTTAGAAATTAGAAATTTAAAATTTTGAAATTGGTATGTTTTTATGTATTATAATTTCCTCAAAAAGGAAGAAGGGTATTAAAGTGATTTGAGATATACCAATTACCATGTAATTGAATTATGTCAACCAAACAATAAAATTTGAATCTAGAATTGGATTCCCTTGGAATCCAATTTTAGGAATCCAATAACTTGTACCAAACGCCCTCTTAGCTTAATCCGTCGGCATGCTTTGGCGTCCGTTTCATTTGGGCCTATTCATTTCTTTACTTATCATGAAAATTAATTAAACGTTGACCGATTGACTAGCTTTGACTTCCAAAATTCATGTACCATCAACTTCCGTATCTTGAGGCAGCCGAGCAGCATTTGGATTAATTTCCTATTCCCGTCCATTTTACGAGTAAAATACCGTACTTTGGTTCATATTTTCCAGAAACTGCAAAACTAAACAAAAACATTAAATATATGTAAAAATAGAGAACTAATAAATATAAATTTAGATATAAATATATCGTGTTTATACACTCATCAAGTATTCAGGGAGAAAAGGAGTTGAAAACTTATAAATTGAGATGATTACAAAATAATGATTGAGAGAAGTTTTGAACCCGATCATTCTTCCATCCTTGATTCCTTGGATGTTGAAGAATGAGGTTGTCCCAATCTTCATTTTCATTAACATAAGCTTGATTTTGATACACCTTCATGTTATAATTACCTCCTTGTTCAAATTGGTTGTATTGTTGTTATTGATCACCATAAGATTCATTTTAGCCAGTAGCACTTGCTTGTGATGAGTGTCCATGTTCTCTTATTCTCTTTTTTCCTCTATCAGTGGAGCACTGGAGCCTTGATAATAAATTGTTGAGACTAAGTGACCATCTTCATGGATAACAAAAGTTTTTTGGCATTGTTTCTTCTTTTACTATTTTTATTTGGAGAAATATGTATGGTTTCACCCACAACAAATTCAGTATTATTGGCTTTAGGATCAATTACTTCTCCAAAATCTTTTTTAAATTTGAAGATATATCCTGCAGTGATCTGAACATCTATGCCTAGCTTTTTCATCACATTCCCCTTCCACGTGATTAGCAATGAGACAGGCATAACATAATTTCTTGGTTGTTTATGAAAGTATATTAAAATCCATTTAGTGTATTTGGATGCATTTTCTCTAAGAATCCCCTTAGCATTGGATTGGTAATATTGAATTCAATTAGAGCACTTACATTGTTGGTATCAATTGGACAACCATCCTCAGGTTCCAACTTCAAGACTCTTCCAATAATGCTGGCTATTTGATTTGCTACTTCTGCATTATGAAATTCTGGTGGCCTTTTCTTGATGTATATCCAATATTGTTGGATATTGAAACCCATGGTCCTTGGATCCATAGTTGGACTCCACTCCTTGAGTAGAATGGATATCCATCCAAGTTCCGTGGAGCTCCAACCAAAATGTCATTATATTCTCTCCAATTCTCAAAAGTAAAAGTGAAGATGTTGGTACCTCTTTGTCTGATAAGGAAATGACCATGACCCCAAGCAAGAGTTGCTTCATACTCGACTTTGCTAACTGACATAGGGAGCTCATTCATAACTTTGCCAATAAGACACATTTTCTAATACCTTTGATTAGTTTGATGCGTGGGTATCTAATTATTCTTCACACCTCATCTTCTTCATTCAAATTGGTTGAGTTGATTCTTCCAATTAGGTCGGAAACTTCCCCATAAGAGATATTCTCGGATATTTGAAATAAAAAAAAGACAGTTAAGGAAGATATGAGAATGATGAGTAACTTGAAAATTAATACCCAATTTATAGTATTCATGCATGATTTACTTTGATACGTGTTCTATATTGCAGCAGGTTTCTTCCAAGTTTAATTTTCTGCAGAGAATTCATTCCTGCTGTCCAATGACGGAGGTAACTACAAATTGAATTTTGATTTACTAACCAACATTTTTTGAGATCTTATTTTCTTGATGACAAAATTTTACTATTAGCCATTAAAACTATCTTTGGAGATTAAGACCAGCGTATGAGTCATGAATTTTTGAATGTCAGATGACCAGAAGAATACACTAGGTGTTGTTCTGGAAAAATAAATCACATTAAACAAATACAAAGAGGTTAGATGAGAATTTAAGAGGAGAGAGTCATAGAAACTAGAGAAAAGGATAAATAAAGACGAATCAAATTGCAAAGAGAAATTAAAGAAGAAATTAAAAAAATATTATTATTGGGTTCACTCAATTCCTAGTTATACTGACTCCAGCTATGTAGTAACTAAAAATCATCGTTCAGTAAATATTATTTTATCTTTTTCCTAATTTTCTCGACAATAGTATGTGCCTTTTACACGTAATAATAACATTTTCGGAAGAAAAAAAAGTAATAATATGGCTTGTGCCCTTTACATCTATGCATGCATATCTACCAAAGAGATTCTTTGTCCCCTTCTGCTTAGTCACATACTCACGTGGTTAGATGTTCCAATGAAAGCTGACTTAATGGTCAAAAAACAAAGTCTTAAATCCATGCTTAAAAAACAAATAAACTGATTGCGTTTACATATGAAGATCCATATACATTACACAAATTAAGACCCTTATTATTTTACAGTACTTTGTCTTTCGAATTCCGTTGGTAACTTACGAATAAAGTCATTAGATCTGGAGATTGGAGTCTATCTCAAAGTTAATTGAATGAAGAACCCATCATCTCAAATAGTATTTATAAAAGTCCATTGAATAAAGCAGTACAACTATATTCTTTGAGATGGAAACCATAACCATAAGAATGATGAAGTTGTTTCACTTGCTCTGGTTATCCGTTATTTTTATCAACATATCAATTGAATCAAATTTAACTTCAGCACAGGTCCAATGTGGATCAGGAGCCGGGGGCGCACTGTGCTCAGGAGGTCTCTGTTGCAGTCAATATGGTTATTGCGGTAGCACCTCTGCTTATTGTGGCGCTGGTTGTCAAAGCCAATGCACAACTGTTTCGCCACCGCCAGCGCCACCGCCCCCATCAACACCGCCTCCTTCCCCACCACCGCCCCCATCAACACCGCCTCCTTCCCCTCCTAGCGGGAACTTAACCTCACTTATTAGTCAATCACTTTTCGATCAATTTTGGCGTATCGCAATGACACAAGTTGCATGGGAAAGTTTTACACATATGCGGCTTTTATTGAAGCAGCTAAGTCTGTTAGCAGTTTTGCTGCCGTCGGAGATGCCAATACGCGCAAGAAAGAGATTGCTGCTTTCTTAGCTCAAACCTCTCATGTAACTACCGGTTTACTAATTTAAATTTTTACTTAGTTTGTAATATAGGACGATCAACATGACTAGCAAAATCATTTTTCTGCGAATTATAAGATGAGGGTAAATTTTACGTACAGGTGGGTGGGCCACAGCTCCAGGATATTCATGGGGTTATTGTTTTATTCAAGAGAGGAGTCGTACAAGTAATTACTGTGAATCGAGTATGTAGTGGCCTTGTGCTTCCGGCAAAAACTATTACGGTCGAGGTCCCATTCAAACTTCATGGTAATACTTCTTTTATCGCTAATTTGAATTTCTTATAGTTAAAAGAGTCATTCTCAAGGTCCAACCATTTCATTGTATTAATGTTAATATGTCGTATTAACGTGCATGATAGGAACTACAACTATGGACAAGCTGCACAAGTTTTACAAGTAGACATCTTGAATAATCCAGATTTGGTTGCTCAAGATCCAGCCATTTCATTCAAGACAGCATTGTGGTTTTGGATGACCTCACAATCTCCGAAGCCATCCTGCCACAATGTCGTTGTCGGACAATGGCAACCTTCATCAACAGATGTATCAGCTGGCCGTTTGCCAGGTTACGGGGTCATCACCAATATCATCAATGGAGGAATTGAATGTAATAAAGGTCCCAATGACAGTGGCAAAGATCGAATTGGATTCTACCAGAGATATTGTAGCTTGATGGGGGTCAGTGCAGGTGACAACCTTGATTGCTATTATCAAAAGCCTTTTGGTGTATAGTTATATTAAATACAGTATAATTTATGCCCAATAAAAATCGATGAAATATAAAGTTTGTAGAACATATTGAGCGATAGTTCTGCTAAGTGCCTAATTGAAATAGTCTTTTGCAAAGGGTCTTGCTTTTTCCACCGCTGCCTAGTTCAATTCACGAGCTTGCCCAAATTGCCATAATCCAACCCATAGAAACTGTTCATAGGTAGTGATTTCATTTTTGCCAGACCATACATTCCTCGATAGTTGTGGTAATGATTTCACTTATGCCCATTAAAGGTGTCCACAAGTCCATCTGCTGCTCTGTGTGAACTTCTACGTTTACACACAGAGACTAAGGCCAAATGACATGAGCCCAACAGTTGAGAAATGATGCCTGGGTAAGTGAATTGCGGGAGAATTAATTACCTGAAAAAACTCGTTATCCACATCGAAAGCAACAAGTTTACATTTTTCAGAGGTATCCAGCCAGAAAATATGTCCATGTGCATATATACCTGATCCAATGATTCGATAAGTTATGTCTGGTTTGTTTCTCCAACCCCTTCTGTCACCGAGTGTGTACACCTGAACCTTCCCTATATCGTATATCCGAACCACCTTGTATTCACTAGTGGACTAAAAGTACCCAAACCTGCCGTATACTGGCCTTCTTCGAAGAACTGCTTCTTCGGCTGGGCATACTACTGGTAGATGAACATCCTCACCTGTTGCTGGATTTATAACATAAATAGGATCCCGGATCTGGTCGTGTGTAACTTAAAAACTACGAGGCCATTGCAAGAGCCAACCAGGAGGGGTAAACTTCGAAACAGAGGTCCGTCGTATTTGTGAGCACTGGGTGTTACAATTGTCCCGTATTGTTCCTCGTCAACTCTTTCTCTGTAAAAGACTCGAATATTATTGTCCTCTCCGAAGGTTGCGGAGGCGACAAACAGTTCGCCATCTGCTGTGATGCCAATGTCATCGCTGCATATCTCACAAACTTGACCATCCAGCGACTTCATGGGCTTGTGCTGTGATAAGAAAACACAAAGTGCCGGTTACCATATGTTAAGATTTCATTCTCTCCGGAAAAACATATAATGCTCGAGGGTACAAAAATCCCCCTTGTTTATAGAAAATGATTTTGTTTTTTTCAGCTTTAGTTTACTTATACACAATTTTTTGATATAATAACAGTTTCAATTAAGATTCAATTGCAATTTTTTTGAATGATAGTTCGAAATAATAAAGCTCAATTAAATGCATGTACCTCTTCATGCCTCATGGCCGTGGATTACAACAAGTTCATTCCTACTGTGTGATCCGGCAACAAGGCCAGCGCTTGCTTCCATTATAGGTAAGATTTTGATCTTTCACTTCAGTAGACACGGATGTTTTGCTTTGTTAAGTTGTGGATTAATCAATGGGTTTTACACCAGCTATCAAACACTAATTCGTTTAGCAACGAGTACATGCTGAAAACCTCTACCATGTGATATTACACTTTAAGACACAAAGACCAAGGTCAGCGGGTTAAGAGCTTGTATCATATGTAGAACTTTGGATAATTTTGCTAAAACTATTATAATCACTTTAAATAAATATTAAATTATTCGTTATAAGAAAAACAAAAAAATAATTTATTTGAAAAACATAAAATAAATGTGTCGGCGCGGTACAACACGTTCTTCTGTTGTGTTGGGCTTAGCTTTTGACTAAAATAGTACAGCATAGGACATCTTAATCGCCGGTACAACACATAGCATATAAAACACGCGGCTTCATGTACCGAGCTATGTTGGACCGACATATTTTACACCTCTATTTGTAGGATTTGGCGAAAGATTCTTGTAAGGGCACCTTGTTGTCCAGTGATCACCCTTGCCACAAGTCCGACATTACTTAAGAAGGCCACCACCTTTTGCTCGTTGCATTACCTCAATCTAAATCTCCTTCTCTTTCACTTTTTCACCTGGAGCAGTAGGTCTCTCGAGTAAAATATCTTCGGTTGACTCTGTTGTATATCCCTTGTCCTCTATAGCAGCTTCACCAAACTTTGTCCATGAACGACGCTCCATACACCCTTACGTGTATTAATAACTTTTCGGGTAACTCGACTTGTGGTTGTCACCTTTACCTTTAATCCTTCTTCATGGCCTATAACTTCCGGAGAACCCAATTAGGTTTTTCTGCTGCAAGAGAATCGATCAAATTTGAGCAGAGATAGAGAGAAAGGTTTGAGAATTTTGCATGTATATTGCAGTTATATGGGGCTCTATTTATAAGAGTTTTACGTTTATTAAGACATTTTTTTTTGTTGAAATTGTGCATTTATTGGATTAAGAGAGTTTTAGAATTCTAGGAAATGTTTTACCGTTTCTGTCATTTGTTACAATGTATTGATGAACTGGGGACAAATGAGCTCCCAAATGCGTGTGGAAGTTGATGTTGCATTCGCCAGTTGTTTTTCTACTGCCTGGTTGGCTAGTCCATCCACCGTCTGGTTTGCCTCTTTCAGTATGTGTTAGTTTACTTGTGGAACTTCCTGCATTAGTAGTTGTAGTTCTTGTAGCATATCCTTGAGGTACCATGGTGTTGGTTCCATCTGTTGGGCTAGATTTGTGAGTGCTAATGAGTCTGTCTCAAACCATACCTTGGTCCGTTGGTGTTGTTTCGCTACTCTTGCTGCCAATAACAGGCCCCATGTTTCTGTCGTGATTGCTGTTATAATTCCTAGGGGTGCTGCTAGTGCTTGAAGTACCTTTCCCTGTGCGTTTCTGCATATAAGTTCTGCTCCAGCTGGTCCTGGGTTGCCCTTTGTTGCACCATCCGAGTTGATTTTGATCCAATCTTCTTGTGGTGTAATCCATCCAACTTGTATGGTTCCGTATCTGCCACTGCCAGTGTCTTTTTTTTGGTCGAGGTGTTGATGCAGTTGCCGGTAAATAAGGGGGAGGTGTTGTTGGGCCCATTGGTATTCTTCATGCAATCCCTTGGGGATTTGAAGTTTCCTCCGAGGGTTTTTGATCGGAAAGGGCTTTTGGTCTCACTCACTTCATCTCGTAGGTTGCTTTCGAACCTTATATATATCTGTTTTGATCAATTAGTTTTTTCGTTATGACTTAATTTACAGATATAAAATAATGCTGGTAAGAAAGAAAAGTGTTGGCGATCTCAAAGAGGCTGATTACGAGGAAAGAAAGTACTCGTTAGAGCCGTAGAGCCGATTTAGATGTTCCCTTGGATGATAATTTGAAAATTACTGATGATACTAGGGTTAAAGCTGTTGTTCCTACTATTCAGTATTTGATTCGTCATGGGGCTAAAGTTATTCTCTGCAGCCATCTTGTAAGCAACATCTCTAATTTCTTAATTGTTTTATTTTGGTTATTAATGTTTAAAAGTCGTGTAAGCATTTGATATGGTGGTGTTTTTCAATTTTATATGCATCTTTAGGTTATGATTTCAATTATAATGAAGTTATTGTACCTTTATACTTTGATTTACAGGGACGCCCAGAGGGTGTTACGCCTAGATACAGCTTGAAGCCTCTTGTGCCTAGATTGAGTGAGCTGATTCAGATAAATGTGAGTTTTGCTCCACCTAAATCGAGCTTGTTTTGTGTAATTTTTGTCTTGTATTTGTTCTTACTATGTGTTGTCCCACTTGAATAGGTTGGAATGGCCAATGATTGTATCGCGGAGGAAGTTGAAAAATTGGTTGCAGAAATCCCAAAGGAAGGTGTTCTACTCCTCGAGAATACAAGGTTCTACGAGGAAGAGAAGAATGACCCGAATTTGCAAAGCTAGCGTCTCTTGCTGACCTCTATGTGAATGATGCATTTCGAACTTCTCACCAATCTCATTTGTCGATAAAGAAAGTCACAAAGTTCTTATCGCCTTGTGTTGTTAGGGCTGCACAGAAACCGATCGGAATCGAAGGATCGGACCGGAACCGATGGAACCGTATCTGAAATGGATCGAACCGAGGATATAGGTACAAAAAATGAGAACTGAATATAACCGGGTACAAGGTACATGTATTACTCCGTAACCGACCTGTACCGAGTTTTAATAACCGTTGATCATTTTATATAGTTTCAATCTCATCCGTCCCTTTCTAGGTTAGGTTAATCACTCCGTCACTCGATCTTTCTTCTACTTTGTTTCTTTCGTCTGTGTCGGTAGTGTGAAGAAGAAGAAGACGACTTCTTCTGTGTACTCAGCAGTCAACCCTATCATAAGTAGATTTGATTCATTTAATTCACACCATAAGTAGATTCACATCATGTATTTGGGACAAATTTATGAGGATTGTGTATTTACTAGTTACGGTTTTAATCATCAAATCTTCATTTTTTAGGGTTCAGCAACTCTGATTTCTTAGGATTTATGAAGGCTCAACTCTGATTTATCTCATCAAATCTCCAACTCACCAACTTATTAAGTATGTACTTCATTCTGAGTTACAATTTATTAGGATAATAACCTAAGTTTTTTTTTTTAAATTTGGGTTTTCAACTGATCTATGTTTAGATAATTTGGGGGTTTGTTTGATTAGGTCAAAGTAAGTAAAATCCATGACCTACATATTATACTGGAGTCACTAATTTCTTTATAATTCTCTTTTTCAGGCATATATCACCTGGTACTTGGAAACAAAGATTTATATTTCTTTCTCTCAGGCAAAACTCGGGCTAGGAGGTACGAGTGTCTCTTCACTTTCATGAAATTTCTAATAAGTTTCATGTTTACTCATAAGTTCAACTCATCAGTATCTCTTCGAGACACTGCATTTGAATCTTGGGAACATTATTTCTTTTATCTTAATTTTTTTTTTTTCTTACTTTGGGATGGTTTGTATGACTGATGCATTTGGTTGATCGAGCACAGTTATGGGTGAAAGAACTAAGTCTTGGTAACATGTAAAGTTTGTTGTTTAAGTTATTTCCTAATAGTGTACTATCTCAAGTAAACAAAATGTACCCTGCCAGCATTTTTCTTTGACTTTTAGGCAGTTGTTTTTTGTTCGGCTTCCAGATACTTCATGTTTGCAAATGCGACGGTTTGCTTCGACCAAATTGTGTCCACTTACCCTGGACCTTTTAACGTTTGTTTCAATACTGGTGGGCAACAACTCCAATCATTACCTGCTGAATCACCAAATATGTAGTTTGGAAGTGATATCTTCTAATCTCAAGTCATCGATTCCTCTCCTTGCAGTGTCCTGACCCACATTTCAAGAACCGGAATCGTAAAAGAAGAGTTCTGCAAAAGATCCTAGTGGATTCAGTTATAAAAAATTTGAGACCTGGAGGAAAGATAAACTCTTAACACTTTCTATTCAGCCTTTACTAGTCTGCTGGTAATAGAAAATTTAGATAGATAAGGAGTTCATTGATCATTATGGTAAAGTATACTCTTATCTTAATTGTGGTGGAAGAGTGAACCACATTATATTAGTGATATGCCATTGTTTCTCCTTTTTAATTTATTATAGATGGAAGACATTAGTTCTTAACTGTCGATCAATTTTTTGTTTTGTTTTGTTTTGTTTTTTTAATACGACGTATTCAAAGATACCAACTATGTGGAGTCGTGAGTATTTTATGGCTATATTGCTGTATTACAAAAGGAGTCTGCAATTATTTTTATCTTGGAGTTAAATCAAGGAAAAATAGGACTATATATGATGAGCATGAATAATGATGCAGGACTATGCATGATGAGCCTGAATTTCGATTTTTTTATCATTATCTACTGTGTGTTTCTGCTTTTTTTTTTTTGGCTTTGATTTCATAATTTCATAATGAACAACAAGTAATGTGAGGAAGGTAATGTGATTTTTTTTTTCTTTTTTTTTTTCTTTTCTTTATTAGTCATCAATTCATTATTTAACATAATATTCATTTCTTGATGGATGTTGCAGAGTTATTGGGTCCTATGCCAGCACCAGAATATTTTGATCCTTGAAGTTCATTAGAATCATTTCATTGAAAGCTTTACTTTCTTAAATCTCATTATGAAACCCCCAGTAAAACCTTTACATTCTAACTCTATGTTGGTTATTCTTCTTTTTTGTGTGTGTGTTTGTCTGATGGAAGTTACTGTATACATTTCATAATGAGATTGAACTGCTAGCAGCACTTAAACTTTCTACCAACTTTTAAGTTTTTTCATTTAAGGTGCAAATGTGCAATATGTAACAGGATACACTAAGTTTCTGCCAACCCTTAAGTTTGTTTTTATTGTATACATTTCATAAGTTCTTACTGTATACATTTCATAAGTTTCATACTCTAAGTTACACGTACCCTTAAGATTGTTCCTGCCAACTTTGTTTTTACGGTATACATTTCATAAGTTTTTTTTGTCAATTTTAGATTAGAAAAAAAAAAAGGTACAGGTACAAGAACCGACCGAAACCGAGGGTACATGTATAAGAACCGAACCGAACCGAGAATAGAGGGTACAGGATACAGGTACACGGGTAGAGAACTGACCATAGAGAGGTACGGGTACAAGGTTCTATTAACAACCGAGCCGAACCGATCTTTGTGCACCCCTATATGTTGCTGGTTTCTTACGAAGAAAGTATGATTTTTTAAATTATACTCCCTTGTTTTTAAAAAATAGTCAAAATTTCTATTTAAGGGTATGTTAAAAAAAATAGTCAGATTTTACATAAATGATAAGTTAAGTATTATAATGTTACTATTTTGCCCATAATAGAGATCATATCTCTTTTTATTAATAAGTTATGGGACCATTTCTCTCTCCTGTTTTTTTCTTTAAAATATCAAAGCGGATCATTTTCTTTAAGGATAAATTAGAAAAAAACATGAAAAAAAAGTTTAAATAATTGGTTTCTTAATTTTTTATACAAGATCAAACAAATATATTTTTTAGAAACGAAGAGAGTACTATATTTTGCACCTATTCCACCTACTGTTGAGTGCATGTGTCTTACCCAAGGATGTTATTACATGCCGTTTTCAGCTATTGATACCAAATGCATGAGATCCAGATTTGGTTTATGTTCTTGTTTAGGAACTTGATTATCTTGTTGGAGCTATGACAAGTCCACGATTTGTTGCCATTGTTTTTGGTTCAAAGCTCTCATCCGAGATAGGAGTTATTGTGTCTTTGTTGGGGAAAGTTGGTGCCCTCATTATAGGTGGACAGATGGCCTTCACATTTATGAGGGCCCTTAACCATTCTGTTGGAACATCCCCTGTGGAGGAAGACAAGCTTGACCTTGCAAAATCACTTGTTTGGAGGGCCTTAGCCAGGAAAGTGGACTTTGTGTTACCAACTGATGTTATAGTTGCTGATAAATTTGCTCTTGATGCGAACAGCAAGGCATGCTTCTTAACTCACTTTTAACCGGGGTGTCATATCTTATTACCTGGATTTCTATTGACTTGATGATTTTCGTTGCAGACAGTACTAGCATTTGCAATTCCAGAAGGTTGGATGTGATTGGATATTGGTCCGATTACCATTGGTAGATGTAATGGATGTCTTGATAAACTGTCTTATGGTATGGAACCATCGGAGTGTTTGGGATGCAGAAATTTGATCTTGGAACGAAGGTGTGTGTCACTTGCTATCTTTCTGCATATTAAATGTTATACAGTTCATTTGAATTAGCTTACTGCCACACTGTATTAACACTCTAGTGTGATGTGACCTTGTCTAAGATATGCTTAACACAGAGATAGGTTGTACGGAGTTGTGTAGTGACATTCATGTCGTATTTTCAACAAAAATTAGGTCATACCTTAGCTCCTGCAAAAACAGGCTCTGGCCTTGCCATGTACAATATTTGTAAAAGCATAGTTGTTGTTACTGTTGTTGGGTATCCTCCGTTATTTGACTCAAGAACACTAAATATTTTGGTCTGTGATCTCGGTAAATATTTTGGTCTCTGATCTGTGTGCTGGCTAGCTAAAAGCTGTTTTATTTCTAGATCCTTAATTGTTTCTTGCATTTCAGGCAATTGCTAAGAAGTTGGCAGAGCTAAATGGTAAGGGAGTAACAACCATCATTGAGGTGATGACTTAATTGCAACCGTGAAGAAACTAGGTCTGGCAGACCAGATTAGCCACATCTTACCCAGAGGAGATGCCTATAAGGATCTACTAGAAGGCAAATCACTCCCTGGAATTCGCGCTCTAGATGATACTTCTGCTTATTATCTTTGATGGGGTAGTTAATTCAGTAGTTTTACAATTAGTAATAGGGTAGTTGAGTCCTTCATTGCTTATTGATGGGATGATTTGCTGGGTGAAACGTGGTGGAGCTACTTTTTCAGCTTTGCCAGACAAGGATAAGTTTTTTTTGTTAACTCAGGCATGTCTTGGCATCCCTGAGTTTTTTAATGCTAAAAACAAGATCAGGTAGTGTAAAAGTTTACCACGCAACCATTGTCAATCTTGTGAATGAAGAAAAGCTTACATTTTTTAACATTTACCAAATTCCTACTTTCCAGCAAGAATCCTCGCTTGCATGGATTGATATAAAATTGACAGTTCTGCTGTTAAGTTCTTCTAAGTAAATGAAACCCTCTTCCTTGTATGCGTGATGGTATGAACATCTCTGGTTATGTGATTGCGCGACCTCCTATAACTGGTGTGTATATTCTAAAATTCACTTTCTGAGAATAGATGAGAAGTATCTTCAGCTCAATGTTGATTATAGATATGGTGTGGTGATGGATTTCTATGCCCCTACATCATGTGGTTTTATGTTTTGATTTTCCTTTGATTTTTCATCTTTCGATCCATGCAGATGAGTACAATATTCAGGGTTTCAGCTGAACAAAGAAGTTCGCCTATTTGGGTCAGCAGAACCACCGAAACGTACGTCTTCTGGTAGGAACATTCTTACATAACGAGCTCTGAATCAACTCTGAAAGGCATTAAAGACCTGAAATTTGACAATGATGAGAGGGACAAGTCAGTATTAGCTCGTGTTTCTGCTTATCGAGTTGACAATCAATTGACTCCACTCTTTTTATCTCTACCATGTAAATCATAAACTGTTACTACTTTATCGAATCTGGAAGCGAGTCCTGTGATTGATAAAAGTTACCATAGGGAATTGGAAGAGATTGTCGAAAAGACTGCATGATGCGAAAGAAGAGATGCACAAAATACGAAAACTAGACCGAATCAAGGGATAGCAGAGCAACCACTTGGTGAATTTTCAATGTTAAACTGTAAGCTTTTCTTCATTCACAAGATTGACAATGGTTGTGACCAACCACTTGGTAAATTCTAGGGGTGCACAACGGGTAGGGTGGATAGGATATGGTTTATTTTATCACCCTATCCATGAAATGACGGATAATAAAATTTTATCCGTCACCCTACCCACCATTATAGTAGGTAAGATCCTACCCAACCCATCAAATGACGGGTTGGGTAAGGTGGATGGCGGGTATAATCATTTTTTTCTTTTTTTTTTCTACTAAATAAAAATTAAAAAGATCACAAAACATTATAGAAACTTTTCTGTCAAATATGTGGAGAAAACTAACTCAAAATCAACCAAAAATGGCAGTATCAAACAATTATCTTTTCATTTTGCTATACTATTCAAAAGGCAGTAAACAATTTCTTAGCACAAGCTCATCCTGCTATACCAAAATGAGCACTGAGATCAAGAAATAACTAGTCCTTCATGTAACCTTCTTCTTCGACCGTCATCTACGATGATGGAATAAGCACTAAGATCACCAAACAACTCTGCAACAAGAGAAATGAGCGATTAGAAATTTAGAAGGAAAAAAAATACTTAAATTGTATCACATACTTAAATTAGCTACTTTAACTAAGTGTGTGAACTCTGAAATATGGAACTTTTAATTTTTTTCATCCAAATGAAACCACAAACAAGTAGTAGATGTTAAGGTATACCAGTAAGTTATGAGACAGGTGTAACTATGAAACACCACAAACTGCTTGACTAGTAACCTAGAGTAGATTGTGATTCTCGTCTCTAAGACTTCTCAAATGGCAGTCTAAAGGGTAAGAAAGTATTAGTCCCTTCCACTTAAATCCACTATGAATCATTTTTGAGAAACCATACACTGCTATGCAGTCAGCTAAGTGACCTGCAAACCCAAGAATACTACCAATACAAAGCCAAACTAAGTGTCTTAACAGTGAAACACATAACTTAACCTCCTTCTTACAACACTGACAAAGCGATTATAAACAACATGAACAGAAAGGATCAAAGATACTCATACCCCAGAGTACAATTTATAGAAAAGTAAAAACAAGTGTCTGAAATTTCACATACAGAACCTAACTCCGCTTCCTAGAAAATCTATACAGCAATTGAAAGCAACATGAACAGATAAGATCAAAAACAAAATATCAAATCCCCAAATAATGTCTATGATTGCGTTAGTTACGTTGCCTAGCTACTTGGGTTTGCAGGAAGGAGATTTTTTTCTTATAAGATGTATTCAAAATAAATAATTATAATGCGATCAGTTTATATTTCTTTGAAAGTTCACATATTGACATGTGTAGTTCTGACAGGGCTAATGGATGAATGTAGATAAATGAATTCTATTTGATTTAAGGTCGGGAGCCGCAGAGAAAACAATTTGACACAACGTTTTAGCAAATGTTGCGAACTACATCTAACTTTATTCAAGGATCAATATTTTTGCGCATATAGCAATCGCACTTGACAAGAGTTGTTACCCAGCTAAATCTAAGGCTCTAAGCTAAGCAAACCGGTTGTTCATCCATGTAGAGAACTCAACTGTTGGCCAAGGCTATGTTTAAGCTTGGAGTTCAACAAAAATGGGTAAACTTAACCATGAACTGGCTGAACTCTAAACTGAATGGAAGTAGTACGGGTAACTTAAAGCCTGAAAGAGGGGTTAGGCAAGGGGATCCAATCTCCCCTTACCAATACATTATTTGCACTGAGGCATTATCTACTTACATCTATAAATTAGAGAGAACTAACCTGGTTTATTAGTTGCCGATGACAGCTTCATTTTCACCAAGACCACGATCCCTGAGTTTCATGCTATTAGGATTATCTGAACAGGTACTGCAAAGAAAGTGGACAAGAAATTAATTTTCACAAATCTGGGTTGCGTTTCAGCGAGGAATTACATCAAAGGCACAAGAAATTATTGGCCAGAATTAAAGAAACTCTACAGCAAAGAATAAAAATCTCAGATTTCGTTTTAAATCATCATTACCTTTGCTGAATCCTTATAAGGATGATTCTGGTAGAGCTGAATCATTTCCAATGGTTGCTTGAATGGATTGGTTGATCTGGACCATCAGAAACTCAATCATTCATACTGGAAAAACTGAAGAACCACTTCAATGATTTTAGTTCGAAACTCGTTACTATATCACCGAAAATGTCTAATGAATTCTTGAAACTCTTCGTTGAAGGAAGAACATGTACCAAAAACTAACTTAAATAACCTAATTTTAGAAAAACCCCAAATTTTGAATGAAGCCTAATTTTCAAAATCAAATCCAATTTTTCAGAGATTTTGGAATATATACAATCAATCATGTGATTTAACTGAAATAAAAAAGTGGGTTCGATTTACTTACCTAATCTGCACCAAAAACACCTTCGGCTTCAACTGTGTGCCTGTGTGTTCTTCAAACTCGTGCTAGGGTTCAACGGTGTTCTCATCTGAATAGAAGTGTAGAACAGTTTGGATGATGGATAAGGGAAGAGTTTTTTTAGGCTTTTCTTATAAAAGATCAACGACTTGGACGATGGATAAGGAAATGATCAACGGTTATAATAAATCATAATATAATTAGGCGGGTAGGATAGGATAATTTTGAACTTCATCTGTCATCCTATCCATCTAATGATGAATAATAAAACTTTACCTATTATTTTACCATTCGAATGGTAAATAGGATATAAATACAAATGAAATTATCCAAGTCGGATATGTACAACCCTAACAAATTCTCACACCACTTTATAACTCAGGGTTAGATATGTGCAACCCTAGGGTTGGATCTTGTTTTTAGCATTTATAACTCAGGGAGCTGTTTGTGTATTGAAGATGCACCGTTAAGACCTGTTTCTGATTATTGCTCTTACAACCTTTGTAGTTATCTTCTTCCTGTGACATTTCTGACACTTTTTTCTTTCTTTCTTTATGTATATGGGGAAGTACAGTTCCTCCACAACAATTGCTTAAAAACTTGGGATTGCTCGTACCTAGGGCTGGTTAGTGTCACCTAAACCCAAACCCATTGCAAACTCTGTTATCCTATTCAGGCATTCATGTGCAATCATATGGCATCAATAAAACAAAAAAGCAAAAGTAAATACTCCCTTCGATAGGTTTGTCTTTTTGGTGTTTGCACAGGGAAAAGTAGTGATTTTTAGAATTTTTAACAATATAATTATTATAAAGAATTGTTGTGGAAGTATATTATATATAAAAAATAAATAATAAAAGTATCACTTAATTTGAGACATAAATTTAAAATGACAAAAAACCAATTTTTCAAAGGACGAAGTGAGTAAATAGACATTGATAATCAATCCAAGGAAACAACCGATAGAAGTAGGATTAACATTGACAACATGTGCATTAATACTGCATCAATGAGCTGATCAACAAGTGTTTGATACGAGTTATAAACTTTGAGTGTTAATATACTTTACTACCTATTTAATTTGCTGAAGGTCCTCTAAGAAATGAATGCAGATGGTGTGCAGATATGTGAGCCAGTTGATTTTTCTTTTCCAATTAACCGAAGAACCTAATGGTTGGAACTCATCTTTGCTGCAATTTTTATCTGGTGGTAATGCAGTGACATTGGCATGTCACAGGTGAATTGTTGGACCAGAACTACAAAGATATCATCTACGATGACCCAACCCAAGCACACAAAGGTTAAAAACCTGATGCAGTTGTAAAAAGTGGAAATTAAATAAATACCCATATTATCTATAAACCTTTATAAATATCCTTATGAAACTTTATGTAAATTATGGATAGGTACTAGTTTAGTAGGCTGATTTAATGATAGGTCCACCCGTTAAGACCTTATTATCCGGTGGTCTTTTTTTATTAAAAATTAAAATTTTGAACCCAATTTGTTATTACAGGGTCCAGCCACACATGTACAGAAAACCAATGTCTTTAGAATTTTCGAGAATACCCTTAATATATATAGCAATACAGTAGGTCAAAACTCTAAAGAGAGATTTTCTCATTTACTCTCTGTCTCAATCGAGAGCTTTGTGTCACGGGGTCCGTCCTTCGCCTCGACTTTACTCCGTGCGGCACTTGTCTAGAATTCTATTACTAGATAAGTAAGCCTCCCAAACAAAGTTTAACATAACTTTGTGTAACTACTCAAGATCAAAACTCACAAGAAACTCAAGAACGCTCAAGAACACTCAAGAACAAGAGATAATGATTTGAATGAGAGAAGTAAGTGTGTATTGCTCTCTTTACTTGAATACTTGGATTGTTGGCTTTACAAATGAGGGTGACATCCCTATTTATACTAGTTGGGATGCCAAGAATGTGCTAGAGAATGATATAAGATCTTTACAAATGTATGGCTAAGATCTACTTCTAGATTATTCTATACATATCCACATATATCTACACCATTCTAGAATATTCTAAGAAAAGGACAAATGAGAGAACATTCTAGAATGGGAGGCTATCCATTTAGCCAAAGGGGTTATCCAAGGTGGTGTACAAGGGTGAGTTAGCCATGTGTTGAGCCATTTGGTGCACCCTTGTGACATTCTCCCCCACCCGAATTTGCAGACGTACTCGTCACGTTGTACTTGTCGATGAGATCTTTGTGTTGCCAAAGTAAGTCTTCATGTTCCCAACTGGCTTCACTGTCTGGTTGATCCTTCCATCGAACTAGATATTCTTTGTAAACTCGACCCGCTCTTGAGACACGTCTGTGTGACTCTATGCTTGAAACCTGCTTGTCTAGAGAGGTAATCATATTGAACGGAGCCCTCTTGGTAATTCCTCTAGACTCGTCATCTTGATCCGCATAGTATGGCTTCAAGCAGCTAACATGAAAGACGGGATGGATTTTCATGTGGCTTGGCAGCTCCAATCTATAAGACGCCTTCCCGACTTTCTTGATGATGCGAAACGGACCCTCGTATCGTCGAATGAGTCCCTTGTGTACCTTTCGAAAATATTTGAACTGTTGTGGGTTCAACTTCAGCATGACTAAGTCATCTTCTTCGAAAGATACGAGTCTCCTTTTCTCGTCCGCCTATTTCTTCATTCGCTGAGAGGCTTTCTCCAAGTATGCTTTGGCCAAGTCGTGCTTCTCATGCAACTCCTTAGTGAATTGAAAAGCAGCAGGGCTCTTTCCTCTATATCCTCCAGCGAGTGTGTGTGGCATCAAAGGTTGCTGGCCTGTGGCCAACTCGAATGGACTATGGCCAGATGATTCACTCTTCTGCAAATTGTAGCAAAACTAAGCCACGTCCAATAATTCCACCCAATTTCTTTGGTTAGCATTCGTGAAGTGTCTCAAGTACTCCTCCAACAAGGCATTGGTGCGCTCTGTTTATCCATATGTTTGAGGATGATAGCTTGTGGAGAAGTTGAGCTCGGACCCAAGCAATTTGAACACCTCTGTCCAAAATTTCTCCGTAAATATTGCATTCGCGAAGTGTCTCAAGTACTCCTCCAACAAGGCATTGGTGCGCTCTGTTTATCCATATGTTTGAGGATGATAGCTTGTGGAGAAGTTGAGCTCGGACCCAAGCAATTTGAACACCTTTGTCCAAAATTTCTCCGTAAATATTGGATCGCGATCGCTAACTATTATCTTTGGTATGCCCCAATATTTCACCACGTAATTCATGAACAGTCGAGCATCATGTTCTGCGGTGCAGTCTGTTGGTGCAGCGATGAATGTAGAATACTTGGTGAACCTGTCAACGACCACCAAGATTGATCCCAAGCCATCCACCTTGGGTAAGGCAGAGATGAAGTCCATCGATAACTACTCCCACGGTCTATCTGGCACTGGTAATGGCTCTAGAAGTCCTCCTGACTTCTTGTGTTCTACCTTAACCTGCTGGCATACTAGACACGTCCGAACATAGGCATCCACGTCGTTCTCCATCTTTGGCCAGTAATAGTTTGCTTCCAGCAAAGCCAACGTCCTTCTCTGACAAAGATGGCCTGCCTATCGGGTGTCATGACACTCGTGCATTAGTTCACGCCTCAAGTTACCATGCTTAGGTATGAACATCCTGTTCCCATGTGTGAATAAGAGACCGTCTTTCAACCAGAACCGACGAGTCTTCCCTTTATTCACAGCATGAATGCGGCTTTTTGCAAAAGTGACTTGTTCCAAGCCTTCCCGTACACGATCCGGAATGGTATCCGTCAATTTGGCGATGGCAGCTACACGTTCCAATGCAAGACTAGCAAGTTCTGTTTTTCGGCTCAATGCATCAGCAACATAGTTGGTGCGGCCTGGCTTGTACTCAAGCTTCATGTTGAACTCGGCCAGAAAGTCTTGCCACCTTCCTTGCTTTGGAGACAACTTCTTCTGAGTCTGGAAGTAGCGCCAACATTATCAGTGAAGACCATGAAATGTGACCCAAGAAGGTAGTGCCTCCATGTCCGAAGACAGTGTATGACGGCAGTCATCTCTTTCTCTTGCACCGTGTAGCGCCGTTCCGCATCGTTCAACTTCCGACTTTCAAATGCAAGTGGGTGTCCTTCCTGCATAAGTACTCCGCCAATAGCAAAGTCGAAAGCATCAGTGTATACCTCAAAAGGCTTGGTGTGATCATGTAATCTTAAGACTGGTTCTTTCACAACCGCGGTCTTAAGATCATCGAAAGCGGCTTGGCATTCTTCGCTCCACGTCAAAGTCCCCGCTTTCTTTAGCAAATCCGTGAGCGGTGATGCTCTCTTCGAGTATCCTTCGATGAATCTCTGGTAGTAGTTGGAAAGTCCTAGGAAAGATCGCAACTGAGCCAGTTTGGTAGGGGTTCCCACTCCTTGATGGACTTGATCTTCTTTTCCTCCATCCAGATCTGTCCATCACCTATCCAATGTCCAAGGAAGGACACTTTGGGCTGAGCGAAGCTGCATTTTTCCTTTTTCACATATAAGGATTTCTCCCTCAGTACTTGGAACACGATCCGCAAATGTTTAAGGTGCTCATCCAAAGTGTGGCTATATACGACGATATCGTCAAGGTACACGACTACGAACCGATCGAGATATGGGTGGAAGACCTTGTTCATCAAAGTGCAAAATGTGGCAGGAGCATTGGTTAGACCAAAAGGCATAACTAAAAATTTGTAAGCTCCGTACCTCGTGACACATGTGGTCTTTGGCTCATCCCCTTTTGCTATTCGAACTTGATAGTATCCCGACCTCAAGTTTAGCTTCGTGAAGTATCGAGCACTACCCAATTGATCGAACAAGTCTTCAACTCGGGGAATTGGATACTTGTTCTTCACGGTGACCTTGTTCAAGGCTCGGTAGTCGATGCACATCCGAAGACTTTCATCCTTCTTCTTCTGAAACAGCACCGGGGCTCCGTAAGGGGCCTTGGAAGGTTGGATATAGTCGGCATCCAACAATTCCTTGAGTTGCTTCTTCAACTCCTCCAATTCTGGCGGGGCCATGCGATATGGGGCCATGGCGGGCGGCTTTGTTCCAGGTTCTAGCTCGATCTGATGATCCACCTCCCTCTTAGGTGGTAGTTTCTTGGGCAACTCGGCTGGCATCACATCCTGATACTCCTGCAAAGCTTTTTGCACCCCCAATGGAACGACCTCGTCCAGTTCCTCGGTTTCCTCCATGATGGCTGCTACAAAGGTGGGTTCTCCCTTCTGAACTCCCTTCTTTAGTTGTAGAGCCGACAGTGTACTCGAGCAAGTCTCCTTGGTCCGGGTGGCTGGAATCACGCAAGGGGACTTCTCGTCACTGATGCTGACTACGCTGAGGCAAGGTACCACGACAACTTTGGCACGATCCAAGAATTCCATCCCGAGAATAACTTTGAAATCGTCCATCTTCACCACCATAAACTCGGTAGTTCCTTTCCACGTGCTAACCTTCATTTCGACCCCCTTGGCCGCTCCGTGGACAGGTATGGCTTCTGAATTTACCGCCTTGATGGTGCTCGAATCTGCCTCGACCTTCAACTTCAACCTATCGGCTTCTCCTTTAGAGATGAAGTTGTGTGTTGCACCAGAATCGACCATTGCCTTGGTCTTCTGCTCGTTTAGACTTATGTCCACATACATAAGTCCTTTGTTCTCCTTCGGTGCTGGTCGTTTTTCCTTGGGCTGTCTCTTGATTGCGCTCAACCGAACGGCTCCCAGATGCGAGTCTTCGGTTTTCTTTTCTTGCTCCGCAATCAAGGAGTTGAGCAAGTTCTTCTTGGGACAACTGTGGGCAAGATGGTCACCTTGGCAAATGAAGCATTTCTTCACACGGTTATTTTGCATTCCTTTCCACCCGTTGTTTGGCTTGGACCCTTCGCGGCTAGTTTGTGGCTTATCATGGTAGTTCCTGTCTCCCCCACCCTTTTCTTGAAATAGCTTGGATGACTTGTTATTGGCAAGTTGATCAGGCTTGTTCGAAAAGTCATCAAGTTTCTCGACGGTGCTTAATGCGGTGGACAAGTCAGTAATACCTCTTCGTTGAAGTTCCATAGAAGCCCAACGAGGTAATCCACGATTGAAGTGGTAGAAGCGGTCCTCGTCTGCCATTGTTAATATGTCTAACATGAGGGAATTAAATTGCTTGACATATTCGTAAATGGTACCTGAATACTTCAAGTTTTGAAGTTTTTCCCGAGCCTTATGCTCAACGTTCTCCGGATAGAACATGGCTTTGATCTCCTTTTTGAATTTTGCCCAGGTAGTGATGGTGCAGACTCCCCTCTCAATCTCTGCATATTTCCTTCTCCACCACAATAGAACGTCTTCAATTAGGTACATGGTCGCCGTGTCGACCTTTTCTTGCTCGTCATCAAGGCCCGTGGTCCTGAAGTACCTCTCCATGTTCCATAGGAAGTTTTCCAACTCTTTAGCATCCCTTTGACCAGCGTACTCCTTCGGTTCCGGCACCCTCACTCTAGATGGTCCACGAACCGCTCCTCCTCGAATCAGGGTCTTTAGCTCATTGATTTGAGCTTGCAGCATCCTCACAGGAGCATTTACCTCTTGCTTATGTGCACCCATCTCTTTCCGATACGCTTCAAAAGATACCTCCATCGATTTCTCCAAATCTTCTATGGTAGCACTTTGTTGATCCATGGCTTCTCCAAACTCCATGTTCAACTTTTCTACCATCTCCGTATTGGAAGAAACCCTTTCTTCCAACGATCCAACACGAGCATCTATACGGGGGTCCACTGACTTATCCCGTTGTTTCTTTGCCTTCTGAGCCTTCTCATTATCAACGTTAGTGATAATAACATTTGCATCATTTGAAGACATAGTGAGAGATCTTACCGAGAGTAGTATGAACTTAGCTATGATTACCAGTTGTCACGGGGTCGGTCCTTCGCCTCGACTTTACTCCGTGCGGCACTTGTCTAGAATTCTGTTACTAGATAAGTAAGCCTCCCAAACAAAGTTTAACACAACTTTGTGTAACTACTCAAGATCAAAACTCACAAGAAACTCAAGAACACTCAAGAACAAGAGAGAATGATTTGAATGAGAGAAGTAAGTGTGTATTGCTCTCTTTACTTGAATACTTGGATTGTTGGCTTTACAAATGAGGGTGGCATCCCTATTTATACTAGTTGGGATGCCAAGAATGTTCTAGAGAATGATCTAAGATCTTTACAAATGTATGGCTAAGATCTACTTCTAGATTATTCTATACATATCCACATATATCTACACCATTCTAGAATATTCTAAGAAAATGACAAATGAGAGAAGATTCTAGAATGGGAGGCTAGCCATTTAGCCAAAGGGGCTAGCCAAGGTGGTGCACAAGGGTGAATTAGCCATGTGTTGAGCCATTTGGTGCACCCTTGTGACATTTGGCTTTCATTGAAAAATATGATTTCTTCATCTTTGCTTTCAAGAGATGAATTCGTGGATCATGCATTTTTAGTCAGTGGTGATTAGTCGATAGAGTTTTTGATTAGGCACGTCAAGATTTTCTGATTTTGAATTGTTAGGGTTTCTGATTTTGAATTGTTAGCATGAACTCGTTCTTTGTGTTTTCGATCTCCATGCTTAAATAGTTGATTATTTATTTTTCATGAAAATAGTTTGGATCTATATAAATAATTCACATTTTATGTTTATTTTGTTAACATATTTGATTATACTAGTTTTATTTTATTAGTTTTAGGTTTGTTTCTGAGACGATGCTCAATGGATTGGTGGATCAAAGAAGAAAGGTACAATGTTAAATGTAATAGATCGTGACTCTGATAATTGATTTTGTTATATTAAGATTACTTATTTGTTCAATAATGTGAAATTACTAATTTTATTCTCACCGTCAATCTCATGTCAGTTGGTTTTGATTTTGAACTTGTAGAGTTCATGCTGTATGAAATCAGTGGGGAATATTATTATATTGAAGGGAATTTCATTCTTATAGTATGATTTGGATGGTGCTTTGTTTCCTTAATATGGTTGAATTTAAATGGATGGTTTATCATTATGGTCATGTTGAAAGCAAGCTGTGAGTGTAAATGAACGAATTAAGTGTACTTTTTATGTATTTCAGAATGAATTAAGTGCATTATATGATTACTCGATACTCAAGTATTTATCTACTACGATATGCACTTAAATTTTTAAAATATTTTGCGGTGTATATTATATGCACTTGAATTTTACAGGGCTTTAATCGTATATTAAGCAATAATTTTGTGTGATTGTAACCCGCTGGTTCTGTCTCTGGCTCTATAATTAAGTTCATTTATTTCCAATGCTTTATATCTGGTCTTTTTGGAGATTTTTGGTACGGATGTTTCCGTCATTTAGTGGGTTCAAATGGAAAACAGTAAATGATTTGGGAGTTGGGATCAAATATCTGTTGTTAAGACATTAAAGCTTTACTTTGGCATCGAAAACGGTAAATGATTTGAGAATCGCTCTTTATCATCATTTGTATTCCAAGATACCCGTAGTGTAAACCTGTCGTACCATTTCTTTTTAGTCCCGGGGGTACTCCGTATTTGTATTCCAAGATACGCTGTAGTGTAAGCTTTACTATGGTATAGATTCATTTAGGAGTATGAGGGCAGCACCCTCTCATAAACGATGGTAACCATTGACGGTACTACTATTTTTTGTGTGGATATTTGTTGAGAAGTCATCTGATCAGATGTCAGTTTGGATTCCAATCTTTCTTTGCGAATGAGGTCAATTTTTAGTTTAGGTTGCTTACATATTGTGTTGTAGATGTTAGTATGTTTAGTTATCTTACATGTGAGGGGCTTGACTGTGAACGACTTGATGGATGCTATGGTTTTAAACAAATATGCTTAAAATGCTTAATGTTGTTTTAGGAGGTGGGGATCTTACGCTAAGATAATATGCCGTAATAAAGAAAAAATTGTTTGGAGCTTTGATGTTAATATCTTTTCATTTTTTGAGAGTGTAGTTTTTATGTACTGTCAGTTTTTAGAGTGTATTTTTTATATACTTATTTTTTTGAAGTGCCATCTTATGCTAAGATAAAATGTCGTAGTAGAGAAGGAATTGTTTGGATCTTTGATGTTAATATTTTTTCATTTTTGAGAGTGCAGTCTTTTGTATACTCTCAGTTTCTTAAAGTGCATTTTTATATACTTATTTTTTGAAGTGTATGCTAAGATAATACTCCTTCTGTTTCAGGAAAAGAGTTACTTTTCCTATTTGCACAATTATTAAGATAAGGATGAGAAGACAAGGATGAGAGAGAGTAGTTTTTCTAATTTATTTCCAAATTTACCCTCAAATGAAGAAGATGATGGAAAATGAAGAAAACTTTTAAAAAATGGTAGTTTTGGAAGTTTGTCCTAATAAAAATGAAAGTAACTCTTTTGCTGGAACAAAAATTTAAAGAGAAAGTAACTCTTTTCCTGAAACAGAGGGAGTATGTTGTAATAGAGAAGGAATTATACTAACAAAAGACCTAGTTTATTTTTGAGTATATAGTCTCAGGGTGCATATATGCTACACTGAAAGAAAAAAAGCCTAGGTTATTTCTACAAAAACACATAGTTTTTGTTTTATTTTTGTATATGATCGATCGGTACATATATGCTATACTGACAAAAAATCTAGTTTATTATCTTCTTTTTAGTAACAATATTGAAATTGATGTTTAGATATTGCATATTAGTCATTACTTTCTTATTTTCTATCGGTGTTGTTTGTAGAAACTTATTGTAAGAAGATGTACAACTAAGTATCGATGCTGTAATTGATTGTATATGAACAAATTTTGCTCCTTGTGCTCTGGACGCTTATCGGGTACTTATACAATATTCCTTTCTTCCTTTCTGTTTGATATAGTTAATTGTGCAAGGATAATTTAGTGTTTTGATTAATGTTGTGCATCGGAGACAATGTAATATTGATCCTAATTTAAGATATAATGTTTATGGATTTGTGATTAACGAAGCATATGTATTTATCTTAAGCTTAGTGTTATGTTTATCATTAAGTATATGGAAGTTGCAACTATTAAAAATTTTAGGAATTCGTGGTACTGATTTTATTGCTGGGATTTAAGTTATGTGTCGGTGGGTGTTTTGTGGTGCTTTGGTTTGCGGGAGTACTTCTCATCTTATGGCAGATGATCCTGTAAAACCTAATATGTGTATTCTATCACAATATGAACATACAAAATTAGAAGCGGAAGCAAAATAAAGAGATTATAAATACCTCCAGCCATTGATCTTTAATCCTTGAGTTTGCCCTAATTTCTTGGTTGCTATGAACTTTGGTTCCAAACCCTCCTTCTCACTTTTAGATGGTGTATATGGGATGAGAATGGTTTTGGTGACCTTCTGTTCAGTTTTTCTATCTTTCTGTAAAACTAACCCTAGCCATCATAGAGCAGTTACCGATAGATATAGAGTGAGGTGGTTTTTCTAAAGGTGGGAGAGAGTAGTGGGGCTAATGGGGGATAATGGATCACATCCTTTTTCCCCTTATTTTAGCCCATATGAGAAAAAGGCTAACATTCTCCCACTTGATCCATTTCACGAAAGATTCCATATACGGATCATGGCGATTAACCCTCTTTAAGAGCAAGAATTAATCTTCCATGTATCACAATATACTTAGTCTTTCACCACTCACATTTAACTTAATGAATAAACCATATGTTTACTCTAGGTCAAACTGTAATGATATTTCTCAACAAAATAACTAAAGTAAGTACGTACATAAATTCCAAATGAGAAATAATCCAACTAAAATAAAAACTTCAGAAAACCATAAAGAATGTACTACATTATAGGACCAAGTCCCATCCTTACTACATGATCCTTGAATCCTTTAATATGCATGCCTTTAGTCAAGGGATCAGTTATCATCAATTCAGTGCTAATGTGTTCAATGATCACTTTCTTTTCCTGTACACGTTCTTTGACGGCTAGATACTTTATGTCGATGTGTTTACTTCGACTCTTATTATTCTTAGCCATAAAACAACAACTGAATTGCCACAATACATTCTTAATGGTCGGCTAATAGAGTCAACAACTCTTAGCCCAGATATGAAGCCTTTCAGCCATACACCATGTGAGGCAGTCTCAAAACAAGAAACGAACTTAGTCTACTACTTCAAGACTATTTGTTCGTTTATATATAAGCATGTAATCCTTAATACCCTTAAGGTATCTCAATATTTTCTTCGCAGCCTTCCAGTGATCGATTCCTGGGTTACTCTGATGTCTTCCTAATACTCCAACGGCATATGAAATGTCAGGTCTAGTATAGACATGAACAAACATAATGCTACCAACAGTTGAAGCATATGGAACATTTTTCATTTGTTCCCTTTCAATGTCATTCCTGGGCATTGGTCCAAACTGAACCAATCATCTTTTACAATGGGTGTTACACTTAAGGTATATACATTGATCGAACACAAGAAAATAAATATTGCTCCCACTGACCTTAAGGTATATACATTGATTCATAAGTATGAATCTGTAGAGTATATGGCTTGTGAAAATAACATAAGATCATTATCGGCTCAAATATTACAATCTGAATCTCGCAGATACACTAAATAGTCACTAGAAATAGTTGACAATCAACTTGTCATATGAAACAGTAGGTGGAAGTTGATCATTATCCTTTTCAGGAACATTATCCTGAAATGATCATTCCCACTAATCAAGTCATTCTCAAGAAATTTAGCATTTCTTGATTCCACAATTCTAGTGCTATGAAGAAATCTACTATAGTACTCTCCACCTCTATCTTATCTCACAATCTTAATGTGCTTACCACATTGTCTCTCTACTTTAACCTTAAACAATTTAAAGGCATCCAAAACTTCGTCTTTAGAACGAAACAAGTAAAGATACATATATTGTGAATAATCATCTATGAAGGTGATAAAGTATTTCGGATTATTAGCGTTCATGTCCGGACAAAAAATATCCGTGTGTATGATCTCTAATAGGTTTGAACTTCTCTTGGCATCAATTTTGTGTTTGTTAGTTTGCTTTCCCTTAATGCAACCAATACAAGTATCAAAATCAGTAAAGTCTAAAGTACCAAGTACCCCATCCTTTACCAATCTCTTAACTCTCTCAATGGAGATATGTCTCAATCTCAGGTGCCACAAAATAGAGGAGTCCTCATTCATAATACATCTTTTTAACCCAATATTAACATACATAGAACTATGAGTGATATCATTTTGCAAATAAAAACGATAGACAAAATACCATAACCAATAACTTCAGAATTTCTGAGAATACTGAAACCAGAATCTGAAAAATTAAAGGAAATTCATAAAGGTACAAGTCTTGAAACTGAAATCAAGTTTCTAGTGAAACCTGGTACATAAAATGTCTTTTCTAAATGCAAAATAAAATCACTACTTAAAATTAAACTGCATGTCCCATCAACTTCCACATGTGAACTCATCTGACTGCCTGAATAGATGTAATGTTCACTTCTCGTTGGTTTCCTTAGGTTTGTCATACCCTGCAAGGTATTCGAAACATGGATTGTAGTACCAAAGTCAATCCACCATGTATTATGATTAATATTAACCATATTAAATTCATAAACAAAACGCTAGAAAATTACCTTTCTTCTCAAGCCAAGTCTCAAACTTAATGCAGTCCTTCTTCATGTGTCCCTTCTTTTTACAAAAGAAACACGGAGACTCCTTCTTTATGCCTTGGTTAACTGAAAGCTTTCCTCTTTCCTTATTGTGATCCCTTTTCTTCTTTGAAGAAGAAGCAATAGTAAGGTTCACCTTTTCTCCCTCCTCCATCCTCAATCTCCCCTCCTCTTGAACACACATGGTCATAAGTTCATTAATTGACCATTGATCCTTATGTGTGTTATAAGATATCTTAAAGGGGCCATATTGTGGAGGAAGAGTGCACAAAATGAAATGAACTAGGAAAGAATCAGACATGGTAACTTCCAAATCCTTAAGTTGGGCCGCAATATCCCTCATGCTCATGATATAATCACGCACATTCTTAAAACCATTGTGCCTCATGGATGAAAACTTCATAATTAAGGTGCTAGCAAGAGCTTTGTCAGAACTTACAAATTGTTCATCAATGGCTTTAAGGAGATCTTTAACCTTAGTATGCTTATCGACAGAAGCCCGAATACTAGCACAAATTTTGGTCTTTATGAACATAACTGAGAGACGATTAGATCGATCCCATTTTTCATAAAGATCAACTGCATCTAGAGTACTAGTCTCAGTTATGCTAGGTGGTTCGTCTTTCCGAATAGCATAGTCGATATCCATCCACCCCAATTGTAAAAGCACTCTTTCTTTCCACACCTTATAGTTATCACCCTTTAATTCAGGAATGTCACAATTGACATCAGAAATGTTTCCAGTTAA